>KZ345199.1:147230-157240 GCA_002352805.1 Teladorsagia circumcincta
TTTGCGCTTTCAAGGCTGGTATATACTCCCCCCCTCCCCCCCCCTAGTCAGTGATGCAGTGGAAATATAGGTAAGTTCAGGTAAAACTTAGGTAAAAGTGGTAAAAAATGACGAAAATTTTGCGCTTTCAAGGCTGGTATATACTCCCCCCCTCCCCCCCCCTAGTCAGTGATGCAGTGGAAATATAGGTAAGTTCAGGTAAAACTTAGGTAAAAGTGGTAAAAAATGACGAAAATTTTGCGCTTTCAAGGCTGGTATATACTCCCCCCCCCTCGACGGCGTTTTTGGAGGAAAATGTAGGTGGAGTTTTGGGTTGGGGTAGTAGGAAGAGATGGTGGTCGAACTGTGGAAAAGGGGGGTCGTATCAAATCTACCTTGGAGGAGGGGGGTCGTAAAAATTTTTCCAAAAGTAACAACGATAGGACCGACCCTGGTCCCAGGTGACGCTTGATTCTTTCAGACCATCGCCAAGCATGCCAAAATTTGTTAAATACTGCGGCCACCGTTATGTATAAGAACTGCGGTGGACTGTCACATAGCGAAAACACAAATCGCCAGCACTCATCTATAAGAAGTATTGAAGACATCCCTTTCAGAGCGTCTGCTCCGGACACTCAACGGGCTCAACTCGCATAATTAATATTGATGAACCAGCAGTTTAACAAAGACAGCAGTTTGATAACCAATCAGACTGTCAGTTTTTGGAGAGCCAGAGGATCAAAAGGATCAAATGCCCCAGAGGGCAATTGAAACCTTTGGAATTATTCCCGTAGTGGTGGTTAAAAGCAGAGCTTACGATGAAAAACCAACCCATTCCGAATTAAAGCAACAGTCTCAGCAGGGTCCTGAAAATTCCATGCTATGGGCTGGAAATAATTCGCTAGCCCTAATCAAGACCATAGAAAGTGTCACTGACCGAAAAACTCATTTCGGAAAGCCGCAAAGAAGCCAGGAAGACGCCGTTGACAGGGGGGTTCGCAAATATCGTAGGGAACGCCCATTTGCCAGTCATTGCCGCGTCTTTCTTATTGGTTTCACTTGCTTATTTCATTTGATTGTTGTATTTCTAGTTTTACATGATGCATATGTCTCTAATTGTATTAGGGCGAATGCGGTTGAAATCCGGCGAAGCAAGTAGTTCAGACAACTCGTCCACCAGGTGAAACCTGTAAGACTTCGCCGGTGGATTTCTTCGTTTTTTCCTTTATTACAAGTCAACTCCCCACCTACAACTTCATTAACGACCGCTTTACCCCTCGAATTCGTTCTGAGACTGTTGCTTTAAGTTAGGGATGGTAAGTGATGCCAGAAAGAAGGAAGAACCATGAGAAAACGGCCTAGAACCTAGAAAAAGGACCCATTCCTTCTCCCCTGATCTCAGCAGATGTGACTCCCGTTGTTGAGTCCTCTTCAATATAGCGCACTCTCTGTTTTCTAATCACCCGCTGTATAAACCTGCTGTAAGTGATCTGCTGTTCGATGGGCGTGGATCGCCAAGTGCGCCAAGAATGAGCTTTGCTGGATCGCCGAGGTCAAATCTTTCGCTGCCGATTACTTGTCAGCCCGCACCCTCAGGAGGTCCGCCTATCTCCCAACTGAGGAATTCCCCCTTTCTTCGACCCTCGTTCTTACCGTGGAGTCTTCTCTCTTCAATCTTCAAGGCTTCAGAAACTTTTTGAAAACGACCTGCTCTCCACTGCTCACTAATTTTGGGCATAATTAAGCACAGATACGAAATTGATCAGCATTAATTGGCTAACACGTGATTGTGTTTCTTTAGACTAACTTTTTTTGTTTTTTTAAAGCGCTCAAGAAATAAGATGATCGGTGAGGGTAGCGATTTTGCACGGTCTGCGTGAACGACTTCAAAGCGAAGCGCCTCCCCCCACCCTTCTCTCTTCCTGCTGACCTTCGGTACTTGTGGGAAAAGATAAGGGAGAGTGGAACCCTTAGTTTCCTTGAAAAGGACTTAAAGCAACAGTCTCAGAACGGATTCGAGGTGTTAGACGGTCGGTAACGAAGATGTAGGCAATGAGTTGAGCGGTAATAAAGGAAAAACCAAAGAAATCCGCCGGTGGAAGCTCTAAACAAGTTTCACCTGGTGGACGAGTTGTCTGAACTACCTTGCTTCGCCGGATTTCAACCGCATTTGCCCTGATACAATTTGAGACATATGCATAATGTAAAATAGAAATACAACAATTAAATGAAATAAGCAAGTAAAACCAATGAAAAAGACGCGGCAATGATTGGCAAATGGGCGTTCCCTACGATATTTGCGAACGCCCATGTCAACGGCGTCTTCCTGGCTTCTTTGCGGCTTCCGAAGGTGAGTTTTCGGTTGGTGGCACATTCCATGGTCTTGATTGAGGCTAGCGCATCATTTCCACCCCATAGCATAGAATTTTCAGAACCGCTGAGACTGTTGCTTTAATAGAGCATTGGTTGATTTACTCTACGGAATGGCACTCCTAGCTTTGAGTTGTATTATATGTAGAACGCTTGGTTAACCTAACCAATGGATTCAAACATACCGGCTTGAAATCGAGTGATCATCGAAGTCGGAAGGCATCAAACCGCACACTGTACGAACTCGCTCGAAAACCTCATCCGTCGTGGGAGGAGGTTCGACTTTTTCTCTGAAAATAATATTTAATTCCAATTTTGCTTTGAATTCTTCAATGACCGATACTAAACTTAGTGTTGGCCGACTAAGTGCATTACTCGATGGACATCCACTTTTTCCTCGAAGTACCTCACGAGAAAGGTCTGTCAGAAATGCCCAGCACCCTCGAAAGGACTTCTTACATGATGGAAAGATACGTGCGTGGAGCACAGAACTTTACTTCATTTTCCCTGGGCGGCCCTCTGAATACTAAAAAAAGGTCTGATGGAGTGGTCTGTGGTTTGACTCCTCGTGATGGCAATTTTTTGAATTTTCGACGGACGCTTGCATGTTGTCGCAAAATGGTACCCACGGCTAAGATGAATCTGATATTAGAGTCAGGACCATTAGCAACCCATATGAGCAGGTTTCAACCAAAAACAGGTGCGAAAAGGTTGGGTCGATTGAGCTTTCTGATCCCCATTGAGGATTGAGAGGGTCGTCCAGGAAAGATGAACTACAGTTTTGAAATCTATGCTCGCACCCCTGTGTGATGCAGAAATTGTTTTGGAAAAGCTGTGCATATCGAGAAAGACCTCCTTTTTCAGCACAACTTCATTCTTAAAGGCAAAATTCAGGATCAAACTGGTGAGGTGATTACACTCAAATGCGAAAGTAGGGGTGGGAGGTGGATCGCAGGAGGAGAAAAAAGGAGGAAAAATCGTTAAATAGACGGAAAATACGAGCCTTCTGCTCTACGCTGCGGGGAAGTTCAAAAGATCAGCTGAGGGATGAGAGATCATGTGAGTGCGGAGAGCGGTAGAGAATGCCGAGTGGAGAGAGCATAGCTGATCAACATTGCTAGGCAGACAAGATATCGAGCGGTGGGCGAGGCGTGTCTCAACTGGAGGAGCGTGCCTAAATCCTTGGCGGCTAGCCTCTCAGTGACGCGATTTGATGGAGGGACGTGTCGCGACTCTGCACTTGTGTCCCACGCACTTCTAGCCACTCTAAAGGCTTATTAGGTTGGTCTGAGCCCGAATTTTGCCTTAAAAGATAACGCACGCAAAGATGAACCTTAAGCTTAAGCATGACGGGTGCCTTCTGCTCGATTTGTCAACGAATGGTGGCAATGGTGCGGATGTGAGATCTTCAAGCACGACCTGAAAAAAAATTTGCATTTCAAATGATAGCCTCCTTTCTTAAACATCAAATGGTGGAGACTTTAGCTACAAAATTTATAAAGTTGGAAATTCGAAATCATTTTCATGCTAAGAAACCGAGAAGGCCTAACCAATTCGGATGAACACTGAACGCTAATGCTCAATAAATTTCTGACAGCTTCACTTCAAAAGCATTTCCCAGTTCACGGAACCAGAAAGGCATAAACTATCAATCATGTAAAACCGAAAGTGGCACTTTTAACATGAAAACCAGGCTAATTACGACGAAATCCGAAAGAAGTGTGAATTTTTACTGTGCACTTAAACAAGGACTATCAAATATCTGAACTTCTTCCAATGTGAGTAAATCAATAACCTTGGTCGGTGCTCTCCTCGGTATCCATGCTGATTGAATGAGCTTGCTCGGCAGTAATGGCTCATCGTCTTCCAACTGTAACAAAACATAAAAAGAACACTACTACTGCAAACGGAGAACCAGCTTCCAAAGAAAATTGAGCAGTTCTTTTCAGAAAGAAAAGAAAAGCTTGACAAATGTGGAATTCTGGAAATGTCGTCTAACCTTCAAAACAGAAAAGCTGGAATGTTGCCGTGAGACGGCTTGCAAATCAGTTGAAGAGCAATCGAAACGAAGATCGCAGAATGCCGCCGACAGCAACGAGTCATCATCGTAACCCGGTGATCGGGATCCAGTCCTCGACAGCGAGATCGAACTCTCTGGATGAAAAATGCATATTATTTATTTTCTTCGATGGCGTTCTCCTACCACAGACAGTAGAAGCAAAAAAGTGACTTTTCTGGGTTGGAAAATGATTTCGCGGGGCACGGCACGGAAAAGCTTAGCGCGTGGAAAGCAAATCATTGCGCTACAACTGTCCGCTGGTTGACCTGGCATACTGTAGCATTTCGCCTTGGAATTATTGGACGACGCGTGCGCAACGTCACTTGCGACGTCGCTGCCCCCGATTTCTTTTTTGGGCTAAAACCGGTGCACGAAGGATAGGTCACTTTCTCAACATTATCTACAGCTGAACAATGAATTCCAAATCGGAATGAGTGTAGTTTGAGAGCTCTTCCTTCATAAAACTTTACCGATAACGTACGGGCTTAAAGGCAGCGATTACGATATGTTCTGGACGGGTCTAGAAGGGACGTGGTGGTGCTCAATGGTACGTCAATGGCGAAAAAAGCAGCGAAATCCGTCGAGAATACGCAAAAAAGCACCGCCATTGCCCTTCATTTTCGACCATGGATGAGCGACGATAAAGAACGAGGTTTTTAGGACGTGCTAAGCCCGATAGCCGTTATCACGTCAACAAGCACAATGATTGATTGATAAGGCATTACATAGGAAAGTTGGGAGATGCAGCCGCTTGAAGGGAAGTGATCCTCCAAAATGAAAAGCCAACAGCAAACAGCTCGTCCAAGTCATCAACAGAACTAGTGGGCGTAACGCTTTCGGGGCGTAGTGCTTCGGAGGTCCTGCTCAGCAACCAGGGCACCTTCCGTCGGAAAGCTCCATACTTCGCTTCTTTGCCGACCAAGTAACTGCATCGTGTGGTGCAATCTTCCCCTGATGCAGCCCTTCTTTATCGTAATCGCTTCCTTTAAGGCCTTCTTTCAATTTTGGAACACTTGTTTTTCTGTGTTACTATTACTCTTATAACAGTCATTATTACTCTAGTTTACCCACCAGAGGACTTACTTTTACACCCGAATTCTGAGTTTTTGATTTGTCACGATAATTTTCGCAACTAAATATTTAAAACCTTCTACATTTGTTTGGATGACCCTTCTCTGTGAGCTCGCTGAAGCAATAGCCATTCAAGAATTGAAAAAAAAACCTTTGTGTTGAGGCAGTACAGCCCTAGGATCGTCATCCGTCTGACACTCGCAGGTAGCCGTTCGTTTCGCCGGCGGCGCCGTTTCTTCGACAAGTCTACTCAATCGATCGCTTTGTAAAAACTTCGAGAAGAGTATGGACCTGAAAAAATTTGTGACAACCTCTCGAAAAGATCGTACACTTCGAGAGTCGGCGAACGAACCGAAAATCGCCCTTATGCGGTTTGATCGTCTCCAGCGTTTTTACGGTGTTAAAAATTGGCCGATTGTGTCGAGGGAGTCGGTCAAACTTGATGGCTCTCCGTGGAGTTTGTATGGAACCTGGAAAATACTGATCAGAGTCATAAAGGAATGAACGCAAAGAAACGCACATGTGGAGAGGTTTGTGACGCTGGCTGTGCTGAGTCGATCCAGTGGCACTGTAGAAACCTGAACAAATCGTGATATTCTGCTGGAATGATGGCGAAGCTCCACCTCACGGAAGCATGGTAAGAATTTCTCTTTAGGATCTATACTGTAAAAGATTTGTGGAAGTTAGTTGGTCCAATTGATGGGACAGCTTACAAAATTATTTATATAAGAAATGGCTTCGACCCAGATCATGAGAAAAGGTGACAAGAGGTTGAAAATATTTGAAAAGTACGCAATGAGCGGGTATCGTAGTGAATGCTATAGCTTCTACTTGTTAGCGAAATCACTGTAAGCTCTTTGAACCGCACAATCCAGTGCTAGAAGCTCAACAGTGCAATCGAAGTGTTCAGTTCTGAGCTGAGTGCCAGACAGTAAACCTGCGATGAGTGAGCCTCCTGCAAGGTGCCGGCACCTCGCTAAGGGTCCCTTCCAATACGCTGCTCGTTTGGATTTCCGAGCCGAGTTCAGGCAGAAAAAGGTAGCTGACACAGTCTTTCATGGCTAGGTAAAATGACTGAGATGAGTTTTTTTCCAAGCAGCTCGTAGTATTTGGACAGCCGGATTCTCCACTGGACTCGAATAATAGGATTAAAATGAAGCTTTGAATGCAGGCGGTTTTGACAGAGGTCAGATATCTTAAAAAGTTAGCTCTTTCTGGGAATTTGTGCTCAGCTGCTCTGATGCTTCCTTCTGTGCTATCTCTCAACAACAGTGCTATAATAGAATCTAGTTGTGCTGTCTCAACTGCTATTGCTCCCAGCTGCTTCTTCAGCTTTTCATCTTATCACGGAGAGTTTAAGAGCGGCATCGGCAAGAATTAGAGCCTAATATTGCCCGAGGCCATATACCGCTTCAGGTCATTCTTGACGATCCTTTGAATCGCAAAGGTTTCCGCTTTCGGTCATCAACATGGAGAAAGAAAGAAATTCCCAATCTCGTGTTTATGCCAAACCATGTGAGTAGTTATGATATAGTCAATAAATCTGAATTAGTACAATAATAGCGAAGAAGTCATAGACGGGATATTCGTGATAAATGCGCCCAGGTCGTCCTTCGTAGATCTCTGGATGAGCCCAGAATACGAGCTTTACTTCATTGCGCTCACCTTCAGCGTGTGCATGTCGTCCTCCTTCACAGCTTCGTCCTCCGCTTCTTGATCACTATCGCTTTCCTCAACAGATGGGCCAAGTCGTGATACGAGTAGGTTGTTGGCAATCCTGAAGCAAGCACATTCTCAGAAATCAATTAGATAAAATTTAGAGACTGGTCCTGAGGATAAGCTGAAAAAAATCAGTAATTTGGCCAGAAATGACAGCTAACCATAGCTATAATATCTTATCGGACCCTATAGGAAGCGCCACTTCATCGCACTTTTAGGATCGCTCGAGTTTCGAGACAGAAGTCTGATGGATGGCGTATTCGAAGAACTTCTGCCCATTTATTATAGCAGTGGACCAGCTAATATTTCAGCTTTCAGGGTAACTGGTCTATGCATGCCTACTGCCTCATCAAGATCGTGTGAGCACGGATAGGCTGTACAAATTTTGCCATAAAAGGCAGTTTCCTTGAGGAGTACCATGGAAGTTCTCTCAGAAACCCACCTTTGACTTGTGATAATAATTGCATAGTGATTCCAGCACTCATACAGCACCATAGGTAATAGGGTGGTAGTAAACTTATTGTTAGCGTAATAGCTTTGAGATTCATTTATGCTCTAGCCATTTGATCAGCTCGCCATTCTTTTGGTCAATTACCTGGTACCTGAGTAGTGAACGAAATATCGGATGGATCGCCTTGCGATCGCGCTGACCATAAACCTCGTTTAGATCTGGGTGATTAGGAATGAAACTCTATTATTTAGCATGTCTCAGAGGGTTTGGTCGAATTTGATGGCTTACCCGCTTTTATTATCGGGAAAAAACCGTCAGTCAAAATTAGAAAAGGAGAATGTGTAGTTATAACGAAGCCTCAACTTCAATTGAGGAGGAAATCCTAGTAATAAATCCTAAGTGGAATCTTTTTAATCGGAATATCGACTGGGATTTCTTTAAGCTTCCGTGCTTATTCCCTACTGGTTCACAAAATGACAGCCACTAATCCCCCCTCCCCGATAATTTATAGAATGGTTACTGTAGATCGTATCTGTATGTTAGCGAAGGAGTGAAACGTCCAGAATAAGTAAATGTATATGTGGATGTACTTCTCTCCAGTTTTCAGACTTCTCACCGCTCAACTCGGAACCGTACTTTAGTTCCGTTTGGAAGCAGCCAATTTCTTGACGTTACCCCTCTGCATAATGTGAAACATCAAAGAGTAGAGAGAGGGATCAGCGCTGCCGTACAAAGCCACTCTAATGGCCGCTGTGAAGATATATGTTTTCTAACCGGTAAATGTCAGTGCATGATCACTTCTTGTGAGCACAAAAACGACTAGCTATTGAACAAAGTAACCACTTCGAGGTTTTTTTCAAAATAGGTGAAGTTTTTTCGAAATACTGAAGAGTAATTCAGGAGTGAAGAACACCTTCTTCCAAAAGAAAAAAAAACTAAAAGTGAACTGGAAGCAAGCGCACAGCTTCTCACGTACCGTCCAGCCATCCATTCCTTGGCTTCGGCCAGAAAACCCGTGTCTTTGGTGACTTTTTTCATCGGCAATGCGAGCAGATTACCTAAAGAATAAGATCGATTTGCATGGCAGTGGTTCTGAACTCTTTGCTGGGATACGGTAGCCGCCTCTAGTCGACCCAAGAACTAAAAAACGTCCGCGCGTAATCGATTACTACAGTATCATATTGCGCTCCTTGTTCGTCATCCCTTTTAGGATGGCGATTCACCGAAACGCAAGAAGGCTTTCAGGTCGTCGGAGCTTGCAAGATGCTGATGTAGTCCACGACTGAAGGAAGTCATAGAAGCACTTATTTATTTATTTATTTATTTATTTATTTATTTATTTGTTTATTTATTTCATTTAGAATAAGATCGATTTGCATGACAGTGGTTTGCATTGCACATGCACAATGCACTTTTTACCACCGATTTGGAATAATCCCAATTTCTAGCTTCTTGCCCTGGCATTTATTTTCGTATCTGGACCAAACAGATTTTCAGTGATGAATTCTGCCACTGTTTACCCTTCGCTAACTATCCCACTCGTCAAAAGTCGAGCTGGACTTCCATCGAAATTTGTCCACCACTGAGCATTTGCCAAGTTGCTTCCAGGGGTTCACGTCGAAGAACCCGGACATCATATCAGCTCAGGGCAAAAACGCCTGGCGCCTGCGCCACAGGCGCATGCGCTATAAAATCAGTTCTGCGCCGGCGCAGGTTACAAGCCCACATACAATGGACTGATGTGATAGTCATGATCTATGAGTCAAACTACCCCTGACGATAAGTTTCCAGCGAATTTGGTGATCCAAGGTGTTCTGGTGCCTTCGGGCACGGGCACAGAGTCGGGCGTTTTCGCGCCAAAATAATGTTCCCCGTGCTCCAGGTCGGATTATTCCTGAGTCCGAGTTCCTAGCCGAAACCATAGCCATGACACCATCTCCCACTCGTCAGAACCTGAGTTCAACGTTTCATCGAAACGGGTACGGACCCGATAAAACACTGGACTCAGATTTATTTATGTGTTACCTTATGGTCGAAGTTTCAAGTGATTAAGAGCAGATCTGTATCAGAGAAGAAAGTTATACGTGACATTTCGACCATGCCATCAGTGCATCGGAAAAAAAAGCGAGCTTGCCGTCGGGTACAATCGAATTCCAAAGGAAAAAAAAAAGAATTTTTGGTTTAAAGGACGAATTCACGAATTCAAAGCAGGCTTCTTCAAATTAACTTAGGGATGGTGAGTATCACACGAAAGAAAGAAGAACCATCAGAAACGGCCCAGAAACCTACAAAAGGGACCCCTCCTCAGCCCGTTGATTTGCGCATTGATGTGATTCTCATCTCTGTGCCTCTTCAACATGA
>KZ345199.1:172108-192349 GCA_002352805.1 Teladorsagia circumcincta
AGAGGAGTTGCAACCCTATTCTCTCATTTTAAAGCAAGTGGGCTAGTTTACCTGGAGTCTACTGAAGACGGTGGGCTGCAGCAAGAATCACTGAAGCTTCGATGAACAAAGAAGATCCTAGGACAAGCTTGATGTCACCCTTTCTGCACAACAGGCACGATGCGTTCCCGAGATGACTTCACTCAGGTATAAATGCAGACAGCGCCCAGTCGAGAAGTGATGTTGTACTTTGTTAAGTAACTTCCCATGAACATATTGTTGGTGTCCACATGTGCCTCCCTGGCCCTGTTCCTTTCCTATGACCACTTTATCTTGTTACCGTTATTTCTGGCCACCCTGTAGAGTCAAAAGGTGCCGTTTATGCGCGGTCCGGGGATCAAATCATGTACGGGTTGTACGCCGTCCAAATCGTCTAGCCTTCCAACCCTCCTGACCCGGGGAAATGGCAACGTGCTTCTTTGGAAAGATAAAACAACGACCTGTACATTGGCTGAGGCTCGAAGTATTGGATAGGCTCGGCCGTACTCATTTCTTACTACTAGTTCGATTGGAAATAGCAAGCGTGGCGCATCTCAAGAAAAGACTAAACAACACCGTGTGCTTTGATTTGTTTTGAATATTCACTGCTATAGATGACCGCAGCTCACTTTGCAAAACTTTTACAAGAATGCTGAATTATGAACAAAACTTTCGAACCTGGAATTTGAACCCGTACAGTACTCGCCCTAAGAAATCTAAAATTCACGCGAACACCGCGATTTCGAACTGTTTTCGTAAAATCGCTGTAAATCAGTTTATTGTTGAGTTTTTCCAAATCTGAAAAACCGTTGAAACCAGCTCGACGAGTTCTACAAGAAGCTGTTATTAAATTTTTAAATTGCTTCATGTGGGATTGCGCCATGCATTCGAGCTTCATCCCGAAATGTACTTGTTTGCATGTGACGCGTGTCTAATCCCACATACTTGCGCCTCTCGCTACCTCCCACTCGCTTACGGGGCAAGTGCGCGACAAGTTCAATATCACGTTATTCAACAAAAATTGGTGAAAATGAACAAAAAAGCCAAAGCTCAACAAAAAACTAAGAAAGACGAAAAAGCAAAGTAATGAGATTTACTTTGAAGAATTGCTACCCACCTGATTCATTGCGAAGACAGTTCGATTCCGATAGTTTTCTCGTTTGCGTTGATCGTTATCCATTTCAAACGATTTGAACAGAAATGCACCAAACACCGTATAGGAGACCAATGCGGCAAATGGCAACCATGCACTGAGTTTAAACTTCTGATAAATCCATTTAAGCCGTCGGTAGAGTTGGAACATTGGCGATGGTCTCACTAAACAACACAACATAGTGGTGGAAACTCCAAAAGAATCGTGCTATTACGAATTAACAAAAGAGCGAAATAATAAACGATGGTTTTATCTATGAGAAAAAACCGATCTTGAAGTATTGTGGTCCAGAAAAGTTGCAAAATGATTACAAAAATGCATTGAAGAAGAATAGCAAAGACAGAAGCAAGTTCTGAGAAGCACGACTCCCAAACACACTGTGTGAATTGCGCTAGAAACATGGACCAGAAGTTTTTTGTTCACAGAGTGAACTTGGTGGATTCATTTCTATTGGCGGCGCTATGAAGGCTACAACTTTCCAGTTCCGCCAAGGTGCTCAAGCTGGGTTCTGTTCGCCGAGACGAGTTGTAGGACTATTTTCCACGAATCTGAAGAAGTGAGGCAAGTATGACTCAAACTTGTGGCTTGTGAGTAGGACACGCTGCTGCAGCTGGAGAAGTGAGGGTCAACCTCCCGTTCGTTCAATCGGACCGAGAGGTTCGTATTTGCGAAATTTAGAGGGGTGACGAAGGTCAAAAGGTCGGAAGAGGAGAGGTTTATTTCTGGAACTGAATTGATCCTAGTTTACAGCATTAGCAGTTTACAGAATAGCGGTCGAGGAATTTCTCGAATATGGCTCTCCACTGGGCAAGAGTAATGTCGAGAGTGAATGTACGCGTGGAGAGCACAGACGGCTCGCGGGTGCGAGAGAGTTCCTCTGCCAATTTTCACCCTGGTCTACAGCCGGACATTTAGCCCGGGCCTCTTGCATGCCGAGCAGGAGCGCTACCATTACACTGCCAAAGTTATGTTCCGTCCTAAATCAGCTTTCAGCGGCATATTTATCATATCAGCACTTACGCGGATAATGTAATAGGTCGATGAACTCACAAGCTGCAAATCACTGAATTGAAAGCCTAGACTGAAGACAATCAGTAAGTGAATCAAGAAGTGAATCGAAGAAGTTGAGTCGTAAGGTATACATGACCTTATTTGCAATTTTCAGAAATATTCGGTACAATGATGTTTCAATCTTTTTGGAACTTTACGTGTCAGAGGAAGGCATGCCGGCCACAAGAGATCAGCTGTAGATCAGCTGATCTGAGCGGCGTTTACAGACAAGCACTGTGTGGTGCCGGAGCGGTGAGTTAGTGGGAGCCGTAGGGCCCGCAAGGTGGCCGGTTGGGAAGAGAGGTAGTGGCTCAGGGGAGAGAGCCTTTGTGTCTCATCGAAGAAGAAGGATTGCGCCGTGCACCTGTTGCTACCTCGGTTTAGTTGTCCTCGGTCCCGTCGACACAAATCGCCTCCGATCGTCCAGTGATCTTTGCTTTCGTGTGTCTGTTGTTGATTTCGTCTTTCTAATGAAACTTCCTTTCTACTTGTTTCTCGAACAGTTACTAAGGATTACTCCCACGTCGCAGTACACGAATCCGTCTTGCACTACATACGAAGCGTATTGATCCCATACTGGAGTATGGTTCACAGATATGGGGCCCTCACATTAAGAAATTTCAAGCAAAAATTGAAAAGGTTCAACAGACTTTTACTAGAATTTTGATATGTCGATGTTATGCGAAGCTTGCTCCACAAGCTTTACCTAATTACAAAAGACGAATACTTCGCTTGAATCGTAAATCACTGTTGTACAGGAGGTGTTCAATGATGTCATATTCTGTTTCAAACTGTTGAAGGGTGAAGTGAAGTTGGGACCGAGCAAGAACTGGATAATAAGACCAAGTAGAGGTCGCTCCACTTTAGTGTCCTACATTATACAGAAATCATCAGGTTCAGGTGTTTAACTCGCTATTTTCCGCGCAGCGAGATGGCTTCAATCATTACCTGCAGAATTGCAAATGGCGCAAAACACTGATGCGTTCAAAAAGAAGTTGATCAGCATTGACTTACTTGCCTTATTAGGCATCAACGATTTCGAATAGTTAATGTCTGAGAACTTCCCGCTTATGGTTAAACTATTGCCTAATTTGAGTGTATTTGAATCAATGTTTCTGTATTACAAGTGATTCGGTTCCTGATGACTCATTGTAGCGCACCTACAAGTGCATAGTAATAAATAATAAATAGAGGGTGTCCCATAAATATTGCACCACTTTTCAGTTTCAATTCTGTGGGTGTCCGGGGTCATTTTTCCAGAGCTGGCACAAATATACTTCCTATACACATTCCTCTCAACAGGAATTCGCTTCTGCATAGAAGGCGAAAATTGTTCAGGACTGGTTTCTTTATACTCTTCCCGATTTCACACACCCAAACAAAAGGCTATAATATCTTTCCATTTTAACATGCTGAACCATTTTGTGTGGGCTACACTAGAGGACAGGTCCTGCACTAAGCAATCCACCCACAAGGAGGAGATAAAACCTTTTCTCGGGAATGATCTGACGGAAAAGAGCACTTTGGGATACCATGCGGGCCGCGGTAGAGTTACTTTCGAAGAAACTGGGAGCCCTACTCACAGCGGCAGCGAGACATATCGGGTGAGTGTCATTCCTTTCATTAGATAAATATCTCGTTGAAAAGTGTTCATAACCAGCCGAAGATACATCCAGTTTGAAAGAAGTTACAAGTCAAGAAACGTGGTGCAATATTTATGGGACACCCTGTAAATAAATAGATAAATAAACGAGAAGATTCAACCCATCACGGTAATATGATCAAAATGCAAAGTAATTGGAAGCTATCAAAGTGCAAAATCAATCGGAAACATGTGGCTTGTTGCTTTGAACATCCTTTTAGTTTCTTTTTTCTTTCCAGACATTAATTATATTCTCTTGAACAATGGTAGTGCTGCAAGACCACCGCTGCTCGCTTGCTTGCACGTTCTTTTTTCGCAAGTTGTGATCCTTATTTTCTGATTTTGCCGTTTCTTGTTTGAGACTAGTTTTCCACACTTCTCCACTACACTACTTTGCCACTTGCTCACCTTTTAAGCAACTCAAACAAATGGAAATAAATTAGTGACTCCTTTTAAGAAGTGAGAATCTATAGCGGAAAGCGCAAGGGTCTCACTTACACGAGCACGATCTGAGAAGGGGCCAAATCATGGCCGAAAATCACAACAAACCCAGGGAGGAAACCCATAAAAATATCGAATATGGTGAGTGCTGACGAGTTAGTATACAGATTGTTAACAATTCAATGATAATTAACTCGAAAACAGTTATATTCGAATCTGATATCTCAACCAGCTGAAATCCGAAGGACTGAGCCGCCCAGGGATGGCATCCGTTGCTGCACGCGAGCAGGTGCTTTTAGGTTCGCTGCGGACAGTTCCGAAACAGTCTCTAGAGACTCCGAGTTCTTGAGCAGCATTTGCAGGCCTCAGATCTTGACACTTCAGAGTCACATCTGTCAAAGGAATTCGAGTAATTGCAGTGATTACATTTTTAGTAATTTTTTGAAGTGAACTGAATAAGTTGACGGGCGCGATGTCTAAAATTCGCGTCAGCAATTCAGAGAGCATCGACAAGTGGGCCGCGAACGGAGGAAGAGGAATGTTCTGAATTCCTCTTACAGTGCCTGAAGTAGTGTTCAGAGTTTGAGATGGTACATGCGATTAGGCTTGTAGGCAGGAAGGAAAATATATACAGTAGGCTGCAATATCATAGGACACCCCCCCCCCCAATTCAAACATTTGAAAAAATATGTAGAAACACGCTGAATCTTTTTGTTTTGGTATTTTAAAGGGTCAGTGACCTGTTGCCAGTAACCAACCGGAGAGGGACCGCTCAACTCTCAGAAGCCTGGCGGTTACATGCTGGAAAAGCAGTGAGGTCGATTTTGAGGTGCTTGTGGGAATCGAATTTTTTGTCCGCAAGATGATTGCTAGGCAAGAAGGTCGGATGCCTTTCAGAAGAGGCTGATCAACACTCCACGACGAGTATGACAGGACTTCTCAGCTGAGCTTCATTATCTAGAGTCGCGTCATTTTCAAAACGGGTGGTCTCGATTGCCGTAGAGCGGACATGCTTTTTTGGGTTTTGGCGAAAACTGTCGAAGTTTTGCGGTGAGTCTCTGCCATTAGCAACATATGTAGACGAGAATGGCTTCATAGTTGTATCTAGGGAGAGGTTCCCTATGGTTGACTTGAGAACAATCCAACCAAGGTGGAGCATGACGTTGTGGTGAATTTGTCCTTTTTTCACCTCTCCTGCTTTTCCAGTCGCTGGAATTTTGCGTGTGATTGTCACGAAACCCGCTCTTCTCAGCTGCTGTAGCAGCTTCATCCAACCGCTGCGTACGGGTGGAATAGGAAACAACTCATAGACTAAACGCGTGGCACACTCCTGTCATCAGTCTTTGTCAAATAAGGGGATCTTTGGCAGGGTTCCACCCTTTTACGAAGGAACGGAAATTTCTATGATTTGTGCATCGAAACATCAGTGTGGTGGCTACATAGCAGGTACGTCCTTAAAGCAACAGTCAGAGATCGAATTCGAGTGGTGAAGTGGTTGGTAATGAAGCTGTAGGTGGGGAGGTGAGAGCCCGAGTTCACATAGTCCCTGTGTTCCCAAAACGAGCGCAAATGCCTCCACAGCCAATTACGCGCGCTCCACGACTGGCGCTGACATAATCGGTAAGTCCCGCCTCCTTTGACTGTGTTCGTTTCCGCCCTAACGACGTTTCAGGGTGTTTTTTTGATCAGTATCACTTCATGTGTGCTTGTATAGGGCGAGCGCATCGTTCCGCACCATCTGTCGAAGGCAGCAGACCCTGCTTGGACTGTTGTTTTATTCACCCGAGTCATCAGCTCTGAACGTAGCCCAAACGACGTTAGCAGGCAAAATGAGTAACCATTGATTTGTAAAGATTACTGCATCTGATTCGGGAAATCTTCTGATGACAAATACCATACAATGCAGATGTCGAATACCGGTACTGTATTGGAATTACGCATCAAAATTTAAGAGAAAATCACGAATCAAAAAAAAAACATTTAAAGCAACAGTCCCAGCAGGATGTGTTGCCTTTCATACTAACGGTGCGGAACGATGCGTTAACACTAGACAAGACACATGAAGAGTTACTGAACAAGTAACTCATCTTGAAATGTCCCTAGAACGAAAACAAATACTGTCGAAGGAGGCGGGACTTACCGATTATATTAGTGCCACCCATTTGCCAGTCGTGGAGAGCGCGTGATTGGCTACGGAGGCGTTTGCGGTAGTTTTAGGACCACAGGGACTTTTTGAATTTGGTCCTTTATCTCCTCACTTATCACTTCATTACCGACCACTTTCCTCCTTGAATTCAATCTGAGACTGTTGCTTTAAATAAACCATTCAAAAGTAAAAGATGGTTCACTAAGCCTTTCCCTCAAGTTAAGATCGATGAACCTTTGCTATTATTTTGTCGACCCCGAGCTGCGAGTTGATAATTAGAAGCAGCAGTGGGGTCACAGGTGAAAATGTAGATGAGAAGAAGTTATAAAAAGGCACAGAGCGTGGGCCACAGGAGGACTAAGTAGTGCTGGGGATTGTATTGACTCGGACTTCTTCGACGCAGTGGCTCGCACCCACGCCAACTTGAGCTAAGCGATCATTGAATGAAGATACTTCATTCTCGAAGATACAAATATATATTATATTATACATTTATTACACTAGCAGATTCGTGCGTATAGCAAATTTGAACGTATCCTACGCAATGAATCGAAACAAATATAACAGTGAGGAAAGGAAAAAAATTTAAAAAAAAACGAAGCAGCAGACACACAAATACAAATAAGAATGATGTGCAACGCAAATCTGATCAAAAAATTGCTGACAAGTACGATTTGCACTGGTCGCTTCAGTACTACCGATCGGTCAAGCTCGGAGTAGTGTTTAGCCGTGGCAGGCCGAAAGAAAAAGTGATTGGGAAAACATCAAAGAGAGGAAGGGTATCAGTCATCAGTGCACAGCAATTAATTATGTGGGGTGGCTGACAGGAAGAGGAACTGGAGCAGTAGATGTTACAAGCAAATGTTGCCTTCAGCAAGGACTCCATAGCGGTCTGCTCTTGGACTCGGCCGTTTGCATCAAAGGTGTGCGAATTTTGGATCTTGAAAGCTCTTATACTTCTTCCGAGGGTATTTTTGGGGAAATTTTCGAGCATGGCAACTAGCCTCGAACATCGAGTCTTCTAGCACTTGCCAGTGCTTGAAAAATGGAACCATGGAACAGTAGGCAAAGACGCTGCCAAATAATAGGATCGTACACGACCAAGACGACTTGCAGCTATGATCGCTCCCTGACGGGATATACACACATTGACGCCTTGAAATACCACCCTAACCATAAGCTGGAGCTCAATAATTCATGGTAAACATAGAATAAGCATAAGAAGACTGCTGTGATTCTAATTACAGTCGAACAAGCAACGTACATATTTTAAAAGAATGAGCTCTTTTTTGGAGCAGAATCGAAGTTAGGGAGAAATGGAGGACACGTATCGTCGTGATGTGGTATTTGATGGATGAAAATTGGTTTACCTTGATGGGGAAATTCAGCCGCTTGCACGTAGTGTGGTGCCCTTTATTGATGAGTAAATGGGAGGCTTCTTGTGTACATAAAAATGATAAAACGGACCTCGCAAGAGGCTGGAGGGTAGGCAAAATGATGCCTGAGGTACTACCATCGTAGTGCCAAAATTATTGCTCCGAAAGTCCTGGAAATTAAGGCATATTTCGCAATTATATAGCTGTAGCGATCCCTACCGCAAATAGAGTACCTATGCAGCATTCACAGAGGTGTGCCGCCATCGCGAATCGGTGGAGCACGATAAGAGCGCTAAGGCATGCTCGCCCGATTAAATGTGGTGGCTGCAATGACACACCTAAACACTTTTGTTGTCTGCGCCCTCTAGACCTGTCTGCTCTCTCGTCCATACTCTCTCCTCACCACACAATGCCTCCTCGTATTAGCACGGCCTACCTCACTGAAAGAGGAGGCCTCTATTTTCTATGTTTTAGTGTATTTTCCATGTTTTATTGTTTTTTTTTGTTATTTTTTTTTCTCACAAACAATCATTTGAGCTCTTCCACTGCGCAGAGGCCACACCTAACTGATTGCAGTCGGTGCCTTTAGAGATTAGTTCCTGATTTTTTGAGCCCCAAAATCAAAGAAAACCAGCAACTTCACAGCTTTTTCTTGCAATTTTATATGTGGTTCGTTCTTCGGCTAACACTTGTTACTTATTTATTTTTCTTTCTCTTATGTTTGTTTTCTTCTTCTTCCAATAGCTATTTTAGGCCACTTATTCTTCCAAGGTTTGAATGTAAGCTTGCTTTGTTATTCAGCTACATCCATACAACGGTTGCGGCGAGTTTACGTCATCCTTTGTTACTTTGCATAGCTGATCAGCTCTTAGAAAGTCTCGAAAACGTTGAATTTCAGAGCTATGCTGTAGAAGAAAGACAACTGGAAGAAACAAGTAATAATGGAAATTTGTGAAAAAGCTAATCGAAGAACAGGGAGGAAACACTAAAATGGTACTTTTCCCACTTCACTGGGTTGTTTTTACGATAGCACGGCTCTCGCAGTGATTTTGGCAATTTTCATTATGCTAAGCACCTAAACAAAGCTCCATATGTTATTATCGACGCCTCGATGCTTTTCCATGACGCGTCTGAAAGATCGACAGATGAGCCATTAAGAAATGATTAATTGTAATGCACTGCTTGACAAGATGTTCAAGGTCGTAATAACACATGCTTAAATGATTCTTAAGCTTTTAGCCAAGGATATTCACAGCTGCTTCCGTGCAGTAGAGTGATGCAGTGAACTTGGTGCTTGGGGCGGTTATGTCCACCTTTTAAACGCTAAATTTTTCAGTTCACTAGAGGAGAGCAAAAACCTCAGGAGGCCAGAAAAATCTAGTGTAGATGTAAATGAGACCTTATTGAATGAAGTAGGAAGGAAAACAAAAGAAAACTCAATATTTGTTCCCAAAATTTGGGCTGTAAGGCCCCTGAGCTCGAGCGAGTGCAGCCCACATATGGGCAGCATGAGCAACAAGGTGTGGAAAGTCTTGAAGGGTAAGACAGTGAAGATTGACAAATGGCGATCGATCAATCCCTTTTGCGCCACGCACTCTTTTCTCACCTAGTATCGTTGTGTGTTTTTTTGAACCATTATTTGGCCCAAATAGACTTGCATTGACCAGCTGATGTACAACTCGGAGCTTCCATTATCCCAGACAACCTTGGTACCAATTAATCGACCTCGAAGGGAAGGAAGGCTGGAATTGTCCAGATGGCGAACATCAAGGAATTCATCTCCATTATCAACGTTATCGGCGCACCTTGCCACTACACCATCTCTACTCGAAGAGCTCATAATACTATCAAAAACGGAAGAGCTAAAAAAGTGTCCAGGCCACGATATGTGAGAAAATGGAGATCATTGTCAGCAGCCCCCCGACTCCGAGGAGTTTTTTCACAGTTCATAATGCAGAAGATGTCATTAAGGACGCAAGTGGTGCGGCGCTGCTTGCCACGCGCGCGGTCCGAAGATCAAATCCTGAATCGTGCGCCGTCTGAACCAACCGAGCCTTTCATTCCTCCGAGATCGGTTAGTTGGTAACAGAGTTGTCTGGGAGGATAAAAACACTGGCTTGTACATCGGCTGGCCCCGCAAGTAGTTGGATAGGCCAAATCGCATTCCATTTGTAACTACGAATGTACAAATGAAAGGAGAATGCATGCTTCATCCCACAAAGGGACTAATCACATCGAATGTTTATCTTTTTCTATCACAAAGGTGTGCGGGCAGAATATTTAGCTTCAGTCCGGAGTCGAACCCGGACCCCATTCTTAACAAGCAGATGTGTGACCACCACACCAACTGCAATTTCGTCTTCTGAAGGTTTGCCAGCAGAGGCCACTCTTTCATGCTTTCTTACCAAATGCTGCTTCCATTCTTAGAGTATATATCTACAATTTGATCATCGCTCGCCTATCCTGAGCAAAAATATGCGAATAGTCAAGGAGCACAACTTGGGCATAATAGAATATTTTACGTTGAACAATTCTAGACGATCCATAGAAAACAAAATAGGGCAAAATAAGCAAGCAGATCATAGGCAAAATAAAGAGCAGACTTAACGATGGTCAAAAACGTAACCAGAAGTCTCACAGAAACACTCAATGATCCGGCATCAGGAAGAACACTGTAATAATGAGGTCGTATGATGAAGAAGTGCAGACCTTCAGCTTATGCTGTTGCCTAGTCCTGCTCCGTTCGGCGTTAATACCAGGAACAACCGCCGGCTTGTATTCGAATGAGGAGGTCGCATTTGTGATACTGGGAAGGAAGGGGGCCGCATTTGGGTTTGAGTAAGTTTAGCCATGTTTGGAAAGTGAATGAGAGGTTGTATTTTTGAGGTTCGATTCGTTGTGGACTGGAAGAGGTGGGTTATTTTTAACGGGTTTTCGACCGTTTTGAGGGAAACTCATGAACGAAGTATGAAATGGAAAATGGGTAGGATTGTTGTAGGTTTTGCCCCCCCCCCTGTTCGACGGCCCTTCGGCCTTATGTGGAAAAAAGTGGGCAGAGTTGGGATAGCTCGATTGGTCTCACGAATATGAACTGTAGAATGGTCGGGGTAGGGAGTAGGGGGTCACTGTTGGAGGATCTTTACAAGGCAAACGGTGATGATAGAGGGTCTCATCGGTACCGCCTTTAGGGGAGAGGTTGCGTGTTTTTTGGGAAATGGAAACGCGATGGTTGACTCTGCCCGATACTGCAACAACAGACCGCAGATCTACAGTGTACATAGTGCATGCTGGGAAGCAAAAATGCACTGCAGTGGATCGCTGCAACCTTGCGGGACCACCCATTCCCTGCACATTTCTCGTTTGCACTCTCTGAAGAACCGCCTCGACGCATGTGTAAATTGACGTAGTAGTACAGCGTGAGTTACGAAGCTTATAAGAAATGGACAGTTTGATAGTTTCCCAGGTGGGTTTTTACGACAAAATGGCGGCCCCTCGAAAATGAAAACAGAGATGATCAAAGGTGCGGTCGTGAAAATAAAAGCAAACAAAACGGCTCAGAACCCGAGAAATGGGTCATGGGCCCTTTTGCCCGCTATTTTCCTCTTTGGATCACCAAGCAATCATGACAAGCCCCTTCGCACGTGTTAATCCCGATAGCCGGTATCATGCCAGCAAAGACCACCCACTGACTGATTACGTATTACCTAGGAAAATCAAAAGATACTGCCGAAGTGAGGCACCCTTTCAAGATGGAGAGCAAACGACGGCGATAACTGCCGCAGTATCCTACACGCTTTTTCATGCTTCAGCTATTGGTGGGCGTGTAGCTTTACGAGCGTCGCCGCTATGGCCCTGTCACATAGGCTGCTTTCATACTTTGCGCCGGTGCGGTCGGTACGGTCGGTGCGGACGGCGCGGACGGTGCGGACAGTGTGAAGAGCGTCAGTACGCGCGCTGGCGCACGATGCGCGCAGTCAGCGCCTTCCGGAGCGCATTGTACCGCACCCTTAGAGGCCCGCTTGCTTTTTCACTAGGTGTATCCTGCCTCCGACCTTTGACCTCATCATGGAATCCTTCTTCAATATCTTTTGACCCGAAAGAACTTGAAGAAGTCGTCCTTTTTCATATGAGATTCTCTGGTATGTTAATTTGGAAGCGCGACTTTTCAATATTGAAGTGATGAAGAATTTTTTTTTGGACAATGGGAATAGTTAAAGTCAAAAGTCGGGCTCAAACTCGCTAAGGAGATCGCTTGCTGTGGGTGAAAGAGTAGGTTTGCAACTATAGAGGTTGCGACATCTTAGCACTTCTGAGCGTGTCACTGATACGCTAAACGCTAAGGACTTAGATCCTCCTACGCCCAGAAAGATCAGGGTCCGCCCATCGTCCGATATCTTATCTGCGTCGCCACGTTGATCTGCTATGCTCTCACCACTCGGACTTCTATTATGCCCCCCGCGACTCACATTATCTCTCAGCTCCCTACCTGCCTCCTAAACTTCTCCGCAGAGTTGGGCAAGAAGGTTTGTATATCCTGTGTTTTTGGCGACTTTTCTTTCTTTTTTTCTCCATTTTTGGCTCCATTCGCATCCTCACTTTCGTATTCACATGTGATCACCACATCAAATCGATCCTGATCCTTGCCTCTAGGGTTGAGGAAAACTGCAGGATCAACGGTGTACATGTTTACTGACTCCTAGTAAAAATCTCTGAACTGAAAACCTTTCTCATGATAACTTCCTAGCAAGTCCCTAAATCAACAGCATTAGACAGCTTGATTATGTAGCAGTTCCAACAATACAGGAGCACGCCAAGTAGAGCCAACTACTAGTGGTTCAATTTCACCATCTACGCTGTGGACCACATAGGAGCAAAGCTATGATCTTATAGTGAGGCGATTGGTCAAGAAAAGCCAATCATTTCTCACTCACAGGAAGTTCGTCGACAGGTGCCCCGGGTAAATACCTCTGTTCCCTTCATCCGTAAGCAATTGACAACGTAGTCGAGAGGAGTTCTGGTGACTCCTATCCTACCAAATAATCAAGTCTTTGGTGACCACATGAGACGTTGCGATGCGTCACTTTAAACTAGAGTGTTGTGCGGCTTACCGTGGCGACAATTTTTTAATTTATCCACAGCTGGCTCATAAAAGCGGGCTAAACGTGACTGACGTGGGTGACTCACTGAGCTACGGAGCTAATTATCCTTCGATAGTGCAGATCGCTGAATAGTACTTCTTACCGAATCTTCCGCTTTGTTTATGAATGAGTTATCAATCAAAACATGATGTTTGTTGGTACTGAGGAGAACTCGTCCAAAGGTCCTCTGACTTGGTTGCTATTTCGCCCGAAGGAGTAACCAGTGGGCAGAATGAAGGTCCTATTTCGTAGGTTTTGGGCTATTTCCCCTAGTAGTTTCGTGGTACTTCTGCACTGTTTACCGCTTTAACATTCAGTTTCAAATTATCAATCAATTTATCATCATCTGCGCTCAAGCGTGGTCCGATAGTCAATTGCCCGATCTGTTCCTGCCAAGGCCAACCAACAAATAATGAAGCAACAAGTCCAGATCGGATTCGCGGGGTTAAAGAGATCGATAGTAAATTTGTGGGTGGAGAGTTGATTGCAAATGGAAAAAGAAGCAGTGAAAACTGCCAATGACGCCATAAACAAGGAATCCCCTCTGTTTCTTTGAGAAGAAATGAGGGGCGGGCGGACGAGTTGCGCGAATTTGCTTGCCAAGAACCGTTATTGCTGAAGACCTGCAACCTATTTCCAGCATCAGAAAGCTTCCAAACACTACATTTTCTGAGACAAAAACGGCGCACATTTGTTCAAGAAATAGGCAGAATTTCAAAGCAGGTGGCAGCATCAGATTGAGGCGGTTTAAAGGACTCAGTTAAAATAGTCCTTATAGTTTTTGATTATTAACTGCTGTTTTTAGCCGCAGTTCACCTTGCGAATGTATCACAAGGATGCTGGGTTGTGAACAAAATTTTCGCCCCAGACGGGGCTCAAACCCGCAACTATCGCGCCCTGCCCTACCGGACAAATGCGCTACCACTAATGCTACCAGGGCACCATTTCACGGATCTGGTCTGGAGTGAAAGTTCTGCTCGCAACCCAGCATTCTTGTGGAACAATCTTTGTAGTCCCAAAACGATCGCGCATGTCCACGCAGCTGATCACGCGATCTTCATGGCTAGCAAGTGGGCGGGCTGAAAAAAATGGCGGAGCGAACGAGCTGGCCTAATCTAACTTCCTCAAAGCGACTTTTCAAGGCGAGTTTTTGCTTCAGCGGCAATCATATGTCTTTGACTAGGGTTAGCGCATCTTTTCGCCCGTTAGTAGCAAATGTACGAATCCATCAGTTTTGTTGCTTCGAGTCTTTGCATAACTGATTCCTTGTGCATCGGTCTCTGCATGTCATTGCGTAACCAAAACGGAGCCGAACACCACCACGATCACAAAAAGAAGTCGAGTAAGCGCCACATTCTGAAGGAGGGTCAAACCCGGAGCTCTGTCATCCCTGGTCTATGTAGTTAGACAATGTACCACTATTTGGTCCTTTTACCGAGAATAATACAGTGGCACTAAAACGGTGAGCACAACTTTCTGCCCAACTTTCAGACTCCTTCAACAAGGCCGAAGCGCTGGAGTCCTAGGATACAACATTGGCCCCGCCCAATACCACAGACTCCGCCTACAAATCGATGCCATTTTGCTTCGCCATTTCTAGAAGGGGATTTCTTGTCGACAACTAGTTCCCGTTCTTTTATTACTGATTTTCCACTTCACACTTTCCCTATTACTTGCAAGCGCAGTAATACAGCACCTCTGTTCCAGACTTCGCCTTTAATTAGACGCTAAAATAGCTGAAGGCACAAAAAGTCCACCAGAACCAAAATTAGTTTCAAAGATTCTATTTTAATTTTCTACAAAAACCAGGGATGCACCGTTGCATGAGACATTAATTACAACCGTCCAACAGAAATTGATGATCGAAAATCTCAGTGCTGGTTAGTGCTGGCTCTAAAACTTCTATTACTCCTATCAAAGAAGGTCCGGTGAAAATAGCCCTGCGAATGAAACATCTCGATCGTGGTCACTAAACAACTGTTTTGCAGGAGGTTTTTGCAGAATATTCGGCCACATTAGTTTCGGTGTTTCTTGGAAGCGTTTCCAAAGAAACATTAAAAGGAATACAGTGGAGGTTATGCCCCAAAAATATGATACGTTAAGCTAAAATTGGGCGGAAATGGTGTAGTGGCAAGTGGCGCTGCTTACTACGCTAGCGATTCGGGAGATCAAACCCTGGGTCGTGCGTCATCTAAGCCAAGCGAGCCTTTCATCCGCCAACCAGGCCCTCCATCCCTCCGGGGTTGGTTAATTGATGCCAAACTTGTCTGGGAGGATAAAAACCTGCCTCAGACATCGGAAGGCCTAGGCAACTCATTGTCACGGGCCAAATCGCATTCAAATTGCCACTTCAAATGTACAAATGGAAATAAAGTGCGTGGCGCATCACAAAAAGGAATTGATCTGTGGCGGATGCTTTTTTTTGCTTTTATGCCAAAAATCGGAAATCATGAAAGATATGAGCTTGCCGTAGCAGGAGAGAAAACTGTAACATTCAGCTCTTCAATCATATTATTAAACCACTTCGTCATAAAGTGAGTGAATAAATAAATATGTGGATAGATAAATAAGTAAAAAATAATAAATATCAAATATCAAAATGATTCAATCGGACAAGGAGATACGGCGTTGCAAAGTTAATTCTGGGTCCAAAATTCCGAAGGAATCCACTTCTACTTAACTTTTAGAAAGCCAACAGAAAGGCAAATCGATGGAGAAATCCAATTCGAAACATGTAAGTTCAATGCCGTCGAGAGGTCTTCAGCGACTGGTAGAGTGATCCACCAATCTAAGAGATCGAACTCCATCTCGGCGCTGTCTTTGGAGGGCGACAACTCCGACTTGACGATCAGCTGACATTGCAATTCATCATGTGGACTAAATTAGCAACAAGTCCCTCTAAAATCCATGCCAAAAGTCGGGTTCATCCCAATGGGATTAATCACCGCCGAGTATTTTGGACTTCATTTTTTTAATCCAATGAAATTGGTCAACCAAAGAGGGTAGATAATTGTGCCAGTGAATAATTAGGAATTGTTGTTGACAATGGAAAGAAGCAGAAGCATTCTTGTAGGGACAACTATAAAAAAATAGGATGTCTAGCGGAATCTGGGGCACAGAGAACAAAATGAGTAATGAGAAGCTACTCAAACGGGGTACCCGACAGGAGACTTGTCGCGCAACGAAATGGCAGAGACGTAGATGTGTCAGTGGACGAGACGTACCGCGTACTGTGCGATATGAGGCGTAGTTGGTGCATTTTTTTGACCTGACGATGAATCGATACCGTGCGAGCTTCTTCTCGTCCGCTGACCTGTCCATGTATCTGTCAGCTTGCCGCGCGACGAGCCTGTCGGCTACCCCATAATGGGCTAAAACTGACGGTAAATGGGTAAAAAACGAGCGGGTATGGTGCCCAGAGGTGTGAATCGGGCTCGAATTTCATCGTAGACCAATGGGTTACTCAGAGCCTTGCGATAAATTCAATCATACGTTCATAAATACGACAAAAAAGTGCAAAAACACAACTAATTGGAATGTGATCTGTTTAAAACCACAGCTGCAGCTCAATCAGCTGCTCGAGTTAATGATTTGGACGGCCCTCTGATTCAGTCACGTCACAAGTCACCCAGCGCCAATGTGGTGGGCGGGCTATAAAATGGGACCTTTTTATAAACTTCTTTTATTTCACTCAATTCTCCAATCTACGCAAAAGCCAAAATTGCAGGAGGTCTATCAGCCGAGAATAGCCGTTTTTTTAATAGAGGTCTAATAAATGGAGGAGGTCGATGAATGCTCGTCTTAGAATCCGGTGGGCAATTATGATAGCATTGTAATTGAGGCGTGAGGATGAGCGAGCCGCCGCCGGGGTGGAAGGTGGCATTTTCGGCGGAAGACCAGCGATCAATCTTTGCCAGTGAACTCATAATCCCTTGTATAATGAAAAGTGTGAAGAGCTTCGAGGAAGAAGTAAGATAACGAAAAAGGGAGTGGCTAAAGGATAAACGAGCTTCCATTTCGCTATCGAAATGCACCAAGCATTCAGAAAATAGGCGAATTTAAAGGCACAGTCAGTGATTGTATGGGTAGCGCTCGAAAACGAAAGCCGTTGTGGTGAATGGTTTATCAGTAATGAAATTGCGAAAAACCTCTGAAAAACGCCAAAATTATATTGTAGAATGATCGTCTAGGCAAGGTTTGCGCTCCGCCCCTGCAGGAGCCTGAGACGCTCATGTCCTCGGGGAGGGGGACATTACAACAGGGCCGATTGTAGAGTACACTAGGATTAAGCCCAGGAGAGGGGAGAAACTTCAAAGAGAACAGCAATTGCTCATTTTTCACCCCAGAATCCCTGTCATTGCCTAAGGCCTAGTCCCAAGCTCAACAATTTTCTCACTAATTGAATGACCCCCCAAGGGCATGAGCGCCGAATTTCTTTGGGCCTCCATATTTTTTTTGCCGTACTGTACCGTGCCAGTGGAATGCTGACCAGTGCGACTCCCGCATAAGTGGAGCTCAAATTTAGCCCGTCAAGACTGACACGCTATAGGGTTTTAAGTGCTCTTATTATTAGTGATTTCTTGCTAGCCCAACTACTTTCGTTTTCAGATGCAACAATTCAATTCATTCTAACGGCCGAACGTTTCGAGCAAACCTTCACATTAGGAGGCTTAGACGGGTTCCAACTGTTAGGCCGCGTCCACATTTCGCGTACGTGAAGCTTAGGGTGCTAGGATATTGGGGAATTGAGGTAAAGGGATCGGATTCATACTGATTGGGAAGCAATTAACCTACCTCCATCCTGATCTTCTCATCTCTTAATCTACTAATCCCCAGTGATTTCAATTGGTACGTATCTAATTTCTTCAGGATGGTAAGATAGGCTATCCATCTGTCATGCTAATCTACTGTTTCATCCCCAATCGGTACATGTACTTTTCGTTGTCGCCCACTATCCTAAATTACGGAGTCGTGAACTATGAACGCGGCCTTACAGTTGCACTCTACCTCTCCTAGTGTTTCATCGATTTTAGTCATTCTGACATCTGTCAGGAACTTGGCAGAGAGCTTCTCACTTGGAGACAAATTATAAGAGGGATTTCTATCTTGCACTTTCCTTTACTTCTTGACTGACGGCTTTACAGAAGAAAATCTTCATGCATGTTATCTCTAGCGAAACAGTATGAGTCCATTTTGCAACAGATCACCATGAAGGAAATCCACGGAGCAAATGTATGCTCTCTTTCATTTCATTCCAACGGCCGAACGTTTCGATCAAACCTTCACATTAGGAGGCTTAGACGGGCTCCAACTGTTAGGCCGCGTCCACATTTCGCGAACGAGAAGCTTAGGGTGCTAGGATATTGGGGAATTGAGGTAAAAGGATCGGCTTCATACTGATTGGGAAGCAATTAATCTACCTCCATCCTGATCTTCTCATCTCTTAATCTACTAATCTCCAGTGATCTGGCGAAAAGGCGGCGTGCCAACTGCCACGTTTTCGCGGCCGTTGTCAGTTGTGGTATATGGTCTGCACCCGAGACTTCCTCCCTTATTGAAGGATAGTGTATTCCCTGGGTGCTTCCCTATGAGTAGAGGCAGCCACTGCCCTCACTGTCCCCAGAATATCAGTCAACTTCCATCACCGTCGAGCTAAAGGAGTTCTACCGTAGTAGCTCCAGCCTGAGGCTGGTACCCAAATTCTTCAACCGAATGACTAGTGGACAGCTTCCGAGAGACAGAAGGTATAAATATGCAAGACCGCTTTGACCAGCATCAGATAACTTCGTAATGGTCCACGATCCCTCAACGACGGGCTACGCAACATGTTATCGAAGAAAAATCTTCTGATGTCGTCAGTGTGAAAGGCTATTAGGGTTTTTTGAGAGAGTGCGGTCCCTTCATTTTGAAATGTGTTGTGTGGTAACTGTTTTCTTTTGGCCTCCTGAAGAGGGCATGTTTCGGTAGGACAGAGAACTAGTGAGTCATAGGACCGCATTGTGTCCTCAGAGTGAGGACATTCCCGCTGGTCGAGGAATTCCCGATGAGCGCCTTGACTACTAATAATCTTAACTTGCAATCATTAAATCAAGGGTACGGGTGCACGGGTAGCGATGTCGGAGAAAAAGGACAGAATTTCGGCTAGGCGTGGCCAAGAAACATCAGACGTGGTTTTTGTTCCGGCCATCTACGAGTGCTTGCACTATGATACTTCTTCACGAGGTGTCAGTGTAACATTTGATGAGAACTTGCTTTGAACTTTTGAAAACTGGAGGAGACTCGGAGTGATGTGTAAAGCCCGTGGAAAACGGAGACTTCGAAACGCGTTACTAGCTCATTGCAATGAGGATTTCGGACAGTTTCCCAAGATTCAAACTATACATGGTTGCTTTGTTATCGGCTCGTAGATCCGCGCTATCACAAGATACGGGGCATCCTCTAGGTTGAAGCCTACGGTGGCAGGAATTCGGAGAAAATGAAACTTGCAGCCTGGATCTTCCCTTGCACAGGACTTAGTCTTACTTTCGGAAGAGGGAGATTTCTCACGTTAGTCTTACTTTCAGAAGAGGGAGATTTCTCACGTGGTCAGAAACCAAACAATACCCCCCATCTTGCGATAGCGCCCGTAATTCAGCATGTAGCACAAAGTTACTAATAGAGGATCGCTATGAATATGGCAACAAAGAGATGGGCAATTGGTAATGCGGCCACTAGAATTCCCTCGACGTTCTCTGTCACGAAAGTCTGGAGCGCGACAAGTGGAATACAGCTGAGGCTACAGCCTTGAACCTTCTGATACCGAGACTTCACTAACCATGAAGCTAGAGTTAGCGGACGAGGAAATCACACTGGCGCCTATGAAAGATCGAGTTCCACTAGCCCGTAGCCCAAATCATTATAGAACGCGCAATTAGAACTATAGAACTTCAGACTCCATAAATATCTAAATTGCATAGAGAAGCTGCAAGCCGCTCAGACCCGACGTTGTTTTACGCACGAAATGCAACTCGCGGACATTTAGGTCCACTTCAACGGCAGCAAGCAGCCCGTCATCCTTCACAGACAGCGTTCCTTTTTCGTCGGCAAAGAGGCCTCGATCAGTTATGAGGTCTAAATCGAAAAATAGGGTTGTGTTAGGGGGCCGATAGCAGCTGTTGGGGTTCTTCAAGCGATGGGGTCGTGGTTTGTGAAGGGAGAGGGCTCAATTTCAGGGTGACATGCGAAGGCGACTCGAGAAATGAGCGCTTAAGAGGAACGAATTCAAAAAGTGAATGACA
>KZ345200.1:68675-86836 GCA_002352805.1 Teladorsagia circumcincta
GGAAAGAGAGGGAAAGAGAGGGGTAGAGGGTAACATTAGCACAAACCGACACCACACTACTCGATTAAAACACTACAGTTATTTACCACAAATTTCCGTGTGCACATGTTCACATTGCGCAGCACTTTCCCATCTGTCATACTTCAACACCAGCACACTAACATTCAGACTAGAAAATGCCTTCTTTTTCTTGGGGTGATTTTTGTTGAGCATTGCCAATGAAACGCAGAAGATCAGCGGTAGCACCAGAGTGGTACGAGGGGATAGGGGGGGAGCTGATGAAGATAGGGATGTCTTGACAGTGAGGCACTGAGGAGAGGATTCCATGTCACTAATGTCACTGCAAGGTCATTAATGAGCATGCCTGCCACCGACTGGTCGCCTTGGGGCGCCCGTACGCTTATGTATGTTATGATTCACGTATGAAGAAAGGTTTTCAGATGACAGCTCTTTCACATTGCGCGGTCGAGAGGATTCACTAGGGTTAAGTGTGAGTCCTCAACTCAACTCACGTGATCCATCAGTCACCTTCGCCTGTTCTACATTAGGACGATGTCAGTTCGCTACTTCCCTTCATTTTTTTCGTGTCATCCTCCTTTGACTGCCTTTCAGTGAGTACTGATAGGTAAACAATTGAAAAAATATTGCAGCCGCTTCTCCAGACACCCTCTCAAATGCTACGCCAACTGGTCGGGCACCTCTTGCTATGCCAGAGGAGCTAACCGGTAGCACGTCGACAAGTATTCTCAGCTCCAGTGTTTCCCCCGAACGAGACGCCGTTCCGGTATGAATTTATTAGATAGTATAATCTCATGGCATAGTTTCTATTAGGTTGTAGCGGCCAGCGAATATAACACGGATTATAGGAATAGCCCAGAGCGCAGTAGCCCCAATTCTACTGGTGTCTAAAAGCGCTTTTTTCTTCACTTGCATCTTTTCTGTTCGATTTCCATAGAAGATGTATTATGAATTGTATTAGGAATTCGGTATCCGGCCTTACAAGTCTGCCTATTTGCCTCACAAAATCGCGACACTTTTTGCCAATTCATTGCGAGAATAAAGGAAATGGCTGTCATCCTTCCTTTGCCTAACAAAATCGCGACGGAAGGCAATATTGTACAACAAAAAGTTCTGTGTGCTCCCACTTTCCATCGGCCCATTAGCTGATGCTGCTTTTAGACTGGCATCATTGTCCACAACAGTATGCGACTTTTATCTCTCTCCTTTTTTTCTGCAATCTTCTAGCTCCATGCAGCACGCTGGACAAACTTCACATGCTTAACACATTGACGACAATGCGAGTTTTGGTATTTTTGGCCGTGTGGGACGACGCAATTTTGCGGCCACATTTGTCGCGGTATACATATCCCCCGCACGGTCCCACAAGGCCCGTTTTTGGGTAGTCGAAAAATAAACAACCTCAGAGAGGAGTTACTAAGTAAGTTAGCTTTCACGATAAATGTACAAACAAAGTGTCTCTACCAGTAGAAGTTTTAGTTGAGTGAATGCCATTTAGGGGTACAAAATTGATCAAATTGGAGGCGTTGTGGAAGGGTGTTCGGATACGTTTCCGCACTATAGAAGCTGGAACTTCCTACAGCTTTGCAAATTTGTCGTTCTCAAAGTTTAGGTCAAACATTTAAATGTCATTCACAGTATTACTTTTCGTTTCAAGAAATATTGTGAGTTTGAGCTGAATTGAAAAGTTCACGATAATTGAAAAACCTTTGTTAAATTGGAGCATATTTAACTATCCCATGGACCACAACGTTTATAGTTATATCAATATTCGATCCATAAGATAGGAACAAAAAACTTCTGAAGAAATCGTGCATCTGCGAAAAATAATGATGGAATGGGTGCGGGATACATATCCCCCGCACGGTCCCACGTGGCCTGCAAAGCGCGGGATATATATCCCCCGCGCTGTCGTCAATGTGTTAATTGGATTCGCAAATATGTACAAAGCTTTTTTCAGCGACTGATTTCTTCGAACAACAGCGCTGCTAATTCTTCGACACCACAAGCGGTGAGTGCGATGAATCAGGGGGAGGGGCTGACTGTGATCTATTCGTGAGCAACACTCGGAGCTACATCTCCAGTCCAATTTGCCCTGGTTTCGAGGGAAACAATTCAAATGAGATTCAGTGTGTATCCCGCTTTAAATGTGTTCTGCAGGATGACGATCGACTGGACCCGAACGATCGTTCCAGCACTGATTTTTCCCTTTCGACTTTGACTGTGAACTATTCCGATGGACCTCCGTCGCCAGATTCGTCAAGGAGTAAAATTTTTAATACACTCTGTTCAAATGTATGTTGTCACTCTCGTTGTCCTCTTACATTTAATTCCAACCCAATTCCTGTCGAACATGACTTTTTCGACTTTTTCAGTCTGAATTGGGTGACAAATTGACGCTGTCAAAACAGTTTCCACTTTCACCTTCTGCGACAGGTTGGTTTTGGCACATTACAAGTTTCTATTGCTTTCATCAAATTTTCTGAGTTTGAAGGCACCGGAAGCGATGGCTGAGAGCGGAGCGGTTTTGTGACCATTTTGTGTGATTGGGGCGTTTGGTGTTGGTCCCAACCGCCTCCCCAGCGTCTGATGAAGCGCCTGGTTTACCAAAGGCATATAACGACAACATCAAAACTGCTCTCTACGCTTCAGCCATCGTTTTCACTGCCTACCTCACGTAGGGGTCTGCTGTCCGACGGGGGACTTTTGCTGCTCATTAAAGAAAACTCTACAAAGGAGGTGTTCACATTGAAGCTTCAAAGTACCTTACAAAACAACCCTTGTCAACACTTGCAAAATATGCTCCCTTCAGGAAAAATATCACCAGTTGACAAAATTAAACATGTCAAAAACTGCGACTCAGTTTCACTGTGGGACTAGCTCTTCATTTCTACATTACTTATTCAAATATTTTTTTTGACTCCATGGGCTGTTTCATTCTGTTGAATGTCGAACGTCCACGCAGACATATTACTAGCTTCTCATGTGTTTTCTCCAACTTCAACAGCCAAAACGACCATTGCAGCATGCTCCTGCTTACACTCAACAAACCCGGCTGAATTATTTCTGTTTTATCAATTGACTGAGAGCGGTAGCAGGTTCAGACATGTTTCCTTTTGTTAATGTCGCCACGGGCAATTGCAATAGCATGTGCCCCCTTTGGACAACAGACCCCACGTTTAAACTACTATCGATACGAATTGCTCGAAACTGAGATTGTTTAGGGATAATGCTTTTCAAGAATCAAATCCACTCGAATGTCCAACATTGCCCTTTGTGGAGACTCAGTCCAGCTTTAACTATTAATTTTCTCTCCTTTTGTTTTATTGACTGCCCTCCAATAACAGCTCATAGAAGTTCAACGTAAACGTAAACGTTCGTTTAACGTTCAACGTCCGCGTCTTTCGGGCGCACGATAGAGGAGCAACCTTCTGCAAATTTTTTAAATTAGAATGGGCATACTGAACATCTGTTGATAGCATTTCCAATTTTTTTCATACTGGTCTTCCCACCAATAAATTCATGGAAGTTTGAAATGTGAAACATAACATCCGCTTTGCGATCACTTGCGGCGCCACCTACAAGGTGAGAAATGAAGGATTATATACATATTTCAGAGTGTAGTAGTGGCACGATGGCATCATCTTGCTCGCTGCCTATGGTTTCACAAATATCGACCACTCCTCCGTCAGATTCGTCTTTTTATAAGCTATACCACCAAAACAGGTAACGCACTTTAGCACTGCAATTTTCGCGGAAAGTGAGGAGTTTATTAACCTACGTATTTAGTGCATCCAGCGCCGAGACAAGTCCCCCAGTCGGCGTGAAAATGCGCCCTCAATGGGAATCAGCTACCATTCGAGCATTAGAAAGGCAATCCAGCAAAGGCAGTGAGAATCAGTCCATCAACGAGCTTGACGAATGGAAAAAGGTGAGATTCCTGGATTACTGGATAGGAGAACGAGAACATCGAAGGCACACACCACGAATGGTTTGAAGGCAATGATCGGCTCGCCTCGTTGGAAAAGCCTTCCTCGGAGGTAGAGGTGCTGGGTCCACCACTGCAGTGATCGCGCCTCAAAACTTGTCATTAGGACGCTATTAGATTCTTTAAGGTCGATGTAGCTATTTTGAACATGGTCATCGTCAATCTCATGGTTCGTCGTGCTCGCATCATTCTTTTTAAACAACAACTTTGAAGTAGTTTTTATCTGAAGGTTGAAAACCCAAATATGCTCGAGAATCGAATAGAAAATGTGCTATCTCTAAGATGAGCTCTTATGAAGACTTCTTCGGAAGGAATTGGATTGAGCTCTTTTTCATGTCTGCTTACCACTTTGCATAAGGTCAATTTTGGGGAAGCTAGAATCACTGAAAGAGAAATGTGCGCATTTCTCCAATAGGTAATTTTCATTCTGTAATGAAACCTATTTCTATAATTCATGGTAGTCATAATATCTGTTGTGAAGCTGGATCGGGTTATTTCCAAATCAGTCTCGATTTTTGCAAATTGTTGAGTTTGAGGGAAGTAATGCTCGTATTGAGTGCAGTGGGTTCGTGCTGCTTCTTCGTCGTCTGGGAGCGGCAAATGCCCTCTAACGCTCAATGCGCTACCCCGGCAAAATTTCCAGGTACACGCTACCGTTAAAGCAGGAGATCGTGTCGGATCATATCGACACCCATCTACCCCCCCCCCCATCCAAGATAGGGTGAGGGTGTGAAAACACCAAATCAAGAACAAACGAGGCGTTGCTCTGTAGGCAAGTGTGGCCACAAGTTGCTTGTAGGTTATGAAAGGAAATCGTGGTCTAGCATTCAAATAAGAAGTGTTAATGTGCTTTACGGTTGAACGTAAACATCCCCTTGATAGAAATATTTGCGCATCAGCATTTCATGCTGCAACGCTTTCTTGCGGAAGCAAACACCTCTTCCCCCTCCCCCTTATTAGATTTTAGGACGGCGACGCATCGCGAAACACCTGATTCCATAAGGCTTCGTCGCCAATAATTCTGACAACTACATAGCGAAGCACAAGCTTATGATATTGTACTCCTATCTTTCACCATTTATTGAATAAGAACACTTCGTTATTTTTGTTATCTTTGTAAAGTGCGCAGCCTATGGTGCTGACCTTCTTAATGAGTGCTATAGTCGGATTTCCGTGTACGACTCTTTCACAAAAGGAACTGTATATCTAAAGTTCTAAGCAGGGCGACGCGTTAGCTCGTGTAACCAAAGTGCACCATTGCTTTGTGACGACCGACTTCTGCGCAGTGTCGCCCAACGCTGACAGTAAACGTTTTGGGTCCGCACTTACAGAAAACGTGGTGTTACCTAGCTACTTGAATTTCTGTCTATGGTCCTGCCGCGAATAGCTAAAGTAACGACAACTGGAGAGCGGCGCCTGGCTCGGCTCCAATTCCCAAGAGGAACGTGAGAACTTTGGGACTCAGCCTTGGAGGGAAAGGGCTGTCGGGTGGGTGAGCTAAGTACAGCGTGGAAAAAATTTGAGCGTATGAGATTACAGTATTCGGTGTTAAGGCGAGTGGGCGCAGGTGAGGGCATCGAATTGGGGCGGTGCAGATGATCAAATTCAAGTAGTTTGTAGGCCGTCCTGCAAGCTTCGTCGCTCAAAATACGTAGTTCCCGCTCTAATCGTTACGGACTTGCAACCATTGTCCCCCACTGCGACCCCCTCTGGCTTGTTTAGTCTTCTCTTGTCGCTCTATCTTTACTTTGTACGTCATCCGACTTTACTGGAAGCTCATGTCCTTGATTTAGACGTTCGATGGTTTCTCTTGCTTCCTTTTTCACTTTCAGTTCACTCCGTGGCTCAATCATCCCATAAAGCGATCTTATAGAGCAGTTTCAGTCCGGGGTTTGCCTTTAAGATAACCTGCACATAACGGTAGAATACCTATATCCATTTGAATTGCATCTTTTTGGGGCGTTCGTTCTCCTCTTTGCTGAGAAATTCTATTTCTTGTCTAACCCAAAAAAAATGTAAATAATTCAGATTGACGACATCTTGTCATCATTTGGCGGAGCAGTGTGTCGCGAGTCGGTGTTCGCAGCAAACTATGAGCCTCAGGTCGCTGTTTTCCTTCGGGATCGCCGATCTCAGGCCCTCACACTCCAGCTCACATCACCGCCATCAGTCACTCGTCTCAGTTCCAGCACCGCCCCATCTTCATCTTACAAATTTGATCCCGTACGTGGCTGTTACTCAGTTCATTCTGTAAGCTGTTAGGAGACTGATTTGCTTCCCTCTTAGGATTGCGTAAACATGAGCCACTGGTTATGCACTGCTGTGGGCCTATCGAATCAAAAGGCTAATGAAGTAGGTCGAGTACTTACGAAAGCCGGCTTCGACAAAACTACGCAACTGGTGGGTTTGATACTCAGCCTTTAATCAATTATTCGTTCAATTTTCAGGCAGATCCAACCGTCCATTGTTCTTCCTAAAGAATTGGTGCGATACCACTCCCTATCCCAATTCCCATCACAACCAACCCTCACCATCATGGGTGTCTCAACAGTAGCTGCTTTTCGTCCAAAACGGCCATCTTTTTCAATTTCCCCCGAATTTCGAACAAAACACCACCTCCCTTTCCAACAACCTTGTTCACCAAGCCCAAATAAGACTCTCTCCCCCTCCTCGAACTCAAAACAACCCCCCTCGTTTAGATCTGTAAAACTCACAGTTGACGCCGTTTATAGTTACCATTTTGGAAGTCGTTGACATTATACACACAAAATAGAAACAATCAAGTAAAAGATAAGCAGGGAACGCTGGAACGGAGAGTGAATTTTCCCTCCTCGCATTTTAGTTCCACCCAGAATCGTAGTGGCATTTGAATGAGTTCACGCCAGTATAGTGATTTGCGGGGCAGCCATGTGCACAAGTCTGCGCTTTTATCCTCTCTTACGAATCCTGAACATTTTATCGATTCCTTAGGTATGGTCATCTCCCATACAAATCGGAAAATTTTTGATTTTGGATGGAATCTCTTTTTTTACAAAAGCCTTAGGAAATCTAAAGGCACAACCCAGGATGGTTTATGTGCATGCATTCTTATAGTGGATAAGATAGAGCTGCCCACGAAGGTTGCAGGCGTCGCGACTCCCGGCTTTAAAGTGCGCTAGGAGCTTGCAAAAACCGCTTCTACAGCATTTTTTCAATTCTCCTCCTTCGCGACATGCGGATGTCCGTGCACTCTCGACCTTTTTGCTCTCTCTGCTATGCCCCTTTCTCCGCTCAATTTTGCTCAATCTTCCATTGACTTAGCACAGCCGAACTGCCTAACCCCTCAATTTCAGCGTTTTCAACGAATTCCTTCCTTTTTTCTTTACTGATGCGTGCCTTTGAACCCTCCCCCCTCCCCCCCCGCCAACACACACACACATAGTCACAGCCGAAATCGGCCATCATTCGCTCTGCTTGCTCGATTGCGCGAAATAACATCTTTTACTTCTCTCATTTTTCTCGTTTGCATTTTACATGTGTCCCTTTCAGGAAGGTTGTCTCACAGCTCGAGAGTTAGCTGCTCTAGGAATCGAGAAGTCTATTCAACAACAGATTCTGTCCTATCTGGCTACTGTCAACAGTACTCGACCTAATGCTAGTAAGTATTCCACTGAAAACAACAAAGGCTGAATGGTCTGATATTTTCGGGATTTCGCCCTCTGGAGCGATCTGGAATTCATCAGTTTTGTTTATAGATAGCTTCAATTACGTGTCTGACTGGTTATGCTCGCTGGAGTTAACTGACTATCTCGGGAACTTTGTGACTGCTGGTTTGAAGTCGATGCTAATTGTTAGGACCGCAGACCTTACTAGGGATCATTTAGAGGTGACCAATTTTTTATCGTGCACTTAAGTGCAATTTCTCGGAGTTAGTCACTAAGGATCGTGCACGGAAACTTTTTGTACTTTTTTTTTCCTTGTATGCGCATGTGTGATCGCCTGTAACAGCCTAAAAAAACCACTCATGAACATTAACTTTTTGATAGGAAGTACACATTTGGTACTACACTTTGTGCACAGTTCACAGACCCCTGAGCCACGGCGTGCACGGAACTGTGTATGTAATGAGACGGCCCCTACATATTAAATGACGTGTCATGGAAAAGAATTGGTCTGATTGCCATATTCAGGAAAACGAAAAAAGGGACCCTCTTGTCTGACAGTTGGTTTTCACTTATGAACGGGTAACAGAAAGCCGACGTACATAAGAACGGGTTCACCGCATTGGGTTTGATGGTAGTATGCCAAACCATGCACCAATCGAGTTGCTTCAGATGTGCAGCTGCTGACAACGCCGCTTGTCCAAATCACCAACTAGACCTGTAGGCGGATCGTTGTTGCTGGCGGAGTGCTTTCTAATTCCTGCTCAGGAACCAGCGAACCTTTTCCGTGAAAGCGCCACACTCGCTTCCTTGCAAGTACATAACTGCTTCGTGGGGTGAACAAGCTTCCTCGATGCGCTCCCTCTTATCGTTACTGCTTCCTTTAAAGCAAAAGTCTCAGCAGGGTTCTGAGAATTCTATGCTATGGAGTGGAAATGATGCGCTAGTCCTAATCAAGACTACAGGAAGTGTCACTGGTCAAAAAATTCGCATTAGGAAGCCGCAAGGAAACCAGGAAGACGCCGTTGACAGGGGCGTTCGCAAATATCATGGGGAACGCCCATTTGCCAATCATTGCCGCATCTTTTTCATTAGTTCTACTTGCTTATTTCCTTTGATTGTTGTATTTTTATTTTTATATAATTCATATGTCTCTAATTGTATTAGGGCAAATGCGCTTGAAATCCGGCGAAGCAAGTAGTTTAGACAACTCGTCCACCTGGTGAAACCTGTTCAAAGGCTTCGCCGGCGGATTTCTTTGTTGTTTTCTTTATTACCAGTCAACTCTTTACCTACAACTTCGTTACCGATCGCTTAACGCCTTGAATTCGTTCTGAGACTGTTGCTTCAAGATGGAATAGAGAACTAAAATGTCTTGCCACAAATGAGGACGAAAATTCCTGAAGACTGTGGGGAACCCTTCGTTACCTCACTGAATCTTGCCCAAAAAATTCTTATACTCTGATAAATTGTTAGTATTACACATACCATCTAAATATAGACCGCCAATCCCACCAAACCCCTCTCCACCCAATCAAGTACGATCCCCAGTATCGCATAATCCTGGACGTTCACATCACACAATTGAATACGTTGCGGAGATAGGAAATATTAGGGTGAGGATAGTGGATGAGCTACTTATCACCGTCGCTCACTGACAACCACCACCACTTCCGGCATTCCGGTTTGTCGCGGCTCCTGATCAATTGGTACATGTCCGTCGACCACACGTGCGTGGTTTCTGCCTTTTTATTCGAAAACTGTTGCGCAGTAAGCGAAGAAAAAGTTCTACCTGATCGAGAGAGCACTGGGAAGGGGCGGAGCTATTTATAGTGTTCCTTCAGTATACCTTTTTTTCTTTGTCTGAAACAGCGAAAGTGGCTATCGGTGCTATTGCTCCATATTTTTTTGGTGTTTTTCATGAAACTACTTTCAGAAAATGGGTATAACTCTACCAGGACACATAGCACGTATCCTTCACTCTCTGATGGAGGCCAAGATTGAGGAAGCATGCCAGAGAAGTGAGCGCTTGCGAGAAATGCGACGAGCTGTTACATCAACCACGCCTACATCAAGTATTCTCAAGGAAACGTCTTCTGAGGAAAGGTGAAAAGACTAACATAAGTTTCTGAAATACTGAGGGTATGGAGAGCAACACTCAATGATAAATAGTGGCGAACACTGCCATCAAACTCTTGCACTTTCAGCACGTCAGCCTTTGAATGTGCCGACATTGGTGCGAACGAGGCAGTAAAGCGTGACTTACTGCATGGCCACGCCTCCTTCTCAGCCCACTATCTTGGCAGTATGGAGATTTCTAACATCGATGGTACTGAGGAAAGTCGACGAGCGATGGCTAGGCTCAAGGTGACCTTTCAAAACAGTCTCTGGTTGTGCATGAGAGCCAAAATGCTCTATTTCTAAGTAAAACTTTAATGGAGTCCAGCAATCGGCAATAGTAAACCTTACAAGGAGGTAAGCAGATCAGCCCGTTTGGCGTTTCTGCTGGGGCCATATGCTGAATGTTGGGGAGGGGATGGGGTCCCGGCAATCGACGGACTACTTCAATTTGTTTCTTCAAACCGCCTCAACTTGATGCTCACCTCAGGACTAAGCCTTGGGAAGGGGACGGACCTGCGGGTCCGTCCTCTCTCCAAGCTTAGTCCTGAGGCAAGCAAGCCAGCTCTTTGAGCGGACCTTGGGCGAGCTGCACCACTTGCGTCGTCACTCCTCTACCGTACCGGCGAGTTCGAGTAGTCCGTCAACCTCGGAGACCCTACCCCCTTCCCAACATTCAGCATACGGCCCCAGGTGAATCGCCAAACGGGCTGGTTCGCTTACCTCCGTTATTAGTGGGCATAGGAGCCCGTCTACCCACACTTCCTAGCGCACTTAAGTCGCGGTCTTCAGCTCCCAGCGCCCTACCAATTACTTCTCTGCCTTAAAGACACAGGTCTTGATCAGAACTCCAGAGAATTTCTCTCCTTGTGTGAGGTAGCAGGACCCTTAATAATAAGAGTGTGGTACTGTCGCTTCAATGTGCGCGACATGATACTTGTGTCTTCACTTGGCTGCTTGGCTACGGCAGTTGCCACTCTCGTCAATCACGGAACGCGTGGCATCCGCGCCCTCTTGCGCATGACGTGCTCTCTTGCGCCTCACCTTCTCGTTTAATTATCTAATAAAATGAAGCACCAATTCGAGTGCGTCCGGTGCCTTCAAGACAAACCGAGACAACCGAAATTGAAATGACATGAGCACGATTCGGGGCTGTGTGGCACTGTCATTCGAGCTCGCAGTGCTTCTCTCTTGCCTCCTCGTCGTATACGAAGGTTTGTGCAGCATCATATGAACTCAGCTTTGACAACGCCACAAATAGTGTGATGTCCCTGACCGAAGCCGCGCCAGTGTGACTCAGTTAAACTGCTTATTTTCGACCACATCGACCAGCCCAGGGGAGAATGATCGTATCCGATAACGGTTGGGAGCGGATAAGGAGGGCAAAGCGCGTCGCAACGCTGCTGGGCCATTTTCAGAGTACGTCAAACGCTCTTTCGTGCAAGACTCAGGTGCCGAATAGAACTCCCTCGATCATTACCCTAATTTCCGGTAGATAAGCCTGCGCGATATCACGTAGAAACACCTCTGCTCGTGCAGCGTATTTGTGCATACCTTAGGAACTACTGAAAATTCGACTGTATAGGTAATTCGATGCCCTGATTACATTGAAAATGGCATTCATTCATAGCGGTGGCGCCACCTTGTCATGACAGTTGTTTCACCAAAATTTGAAAGCACCTCCGTATAGTGGTTATTTCGTGTCCTTATTACGAATATGACATTCTTTCTCGGCGCTTACCCTATTTGGCGCCTATTTTCTGCTCCTCTGTGCCCTCCAACCGAGATACATACGGTAATCAACGCTAATGCCTGAAACGAATGTCATATTCGTGATGAGGACGTTAACCTCCTCACCACTAGAAATGAGTGTCGTATTCATAATCAGGATATCGAGTTACCCACATGGGGAACTTACAGTCAGGGTCAACCCTACGTTGTTACTAGTAACAACGGGGGGTTCGTACCTGGTCGGGTTTGGAGGAGGGGGGGGTCGTATCCGCTTCAGTTCAGGAAATTGTATGGGAGTTGGAGGTGGAACGGGTGGGTGAGTCGAAGGCGCGCGGGAAAAAAATTCGCCGTTTCAGCGGGCGTATACGCCCCCCTAGCGTGATGCACTGGAGATATAGGTAAGTTCAGGTAAAAACGTAGGTAAACTAAACTAAACTTAGGTAAAATTGTTAAAAAATGTTGCGGTGTTGCGGTTTCAAGGCTGGTATATACCCCCTCCCCCCCCCCCCCCGCTCGACGGCATTTTTAGAGGAAAATGTGGGTGTTTTGGGTTGGGGGAGGTGGTGGTCGAGCTATGGAAAAGGGGGGTCGTATCAAATCTACCTTGGAGGAGGGGGGTCGTAAAATTTTTTCGAAAAGTAACAAACAACGATAGGACCGACCCTGGTTACAGTATTCTCTAGATGCATGCAAGTACACTGCACCAGCGGAGGTGTTTTACGTGAAACGGCGCGGGTTTATCTGCCGGAAATTGGGGTAATTGTCGTGTGCTGCTGTGCATCGTAGTCTCGATCTGAAAAGAAAACAGGTAGAGCTTGAGATGTGGGAATCTGAATGCCCGCTGGCTCCTCACCTTCAGCGGAAATGTGAATTGTAGAAAGAATCCAGAACTACCCATTCACCCTAATCCATATTTTTCGTCCTACAGGTCGTAATACTTCATCGCCAGTTGGCAAATGGCCTATGGTGAAATAAATGATTTAAAAATTGTCTAAAATCGACAACAATAGCAAGACTCACAAAATATTGAATAAAAGTACTTCGCTCAACATTTCCGGGAAAGCACGTGCTCAGCGACAGTAATTATGCCGAGATCGGAACAGGGGAGACTGTAGCTTCACATTGTTGCCATCTACCACACATTTTTCAGAAATCGATACGAGAAATAGCAAAAGTGCCGCAGGTATTCCTTGAAATCTCTATCAATGGTGTTCGGATACTTGATGGGAAGAATGGGGTAATTTTCTCACATTTCACTTTTTGCATTTTTCTCTTTACTGAGGTTGTTGACGAGTAATGAATCTTTGGCAGCTAGAGAAAACTCGTTTTTCACGATTAAGCGAGGCGTCGAGGAAAGTTTTGAACCATGACCCCAACCCCTTCCCCCTCCAACCCAACAACGACGGTTGCTGGGTTGCTATGCATATATCCCTTGTCTCCGGCAACCAAGTGCGCATCCAGTGCAAACCACACAGCACAAGTGACTATGGCGTCGAAGTGAATCTGGTAGCTGGTTGTTCGTAGTATAGCTGATCATTTCATCGACAAAAACAATTACAACAGTTATTCTTTGTGGTCAGCGCTCGACGCGGATCTGGCCACCAGAGACAGAGAGCGCCTTCTTTTCGTACAGACAAAGATGCGAAGACATGAAGAAAAGTGGGATTGCTGTTGCAACGCATACGTTGACCTTGGGGCGCTACACGTTGAAGCAGAAATTGAAAACCGCTACCATTTCCGACGGGTGTGAATTTTTTCAGAGAGGACAAAGAACAAATCCATAAAATTTGGTAATTCTTTGCTGGTTCTTATTGGAAATAGTAAACTCACGTAGCGTGATGAGAAATTACTCTAATGGCAAAATTAATATAGCTTTCCAGATGTGCAAGATGTTGTAACTTAAAAAGCGATGAACTTCTTTAGTTTAAACGGAAAAATCGGGGCGCTGTAAAGCAGGATGTTTGCAATTTTGAATGATCGCTGAAAGTATTCTGTGAAATTCGTACATCTAGGGTGGGTTCGTTGAGGATTAATCTACCCTGAAATCTACCCTGAAATCCACCTGAAATAACTGGGAAAGTTTTGTATAGTTACTGTCGCTATTTACATTTCGTGGTGTCATAAATTCCTTCAGACGCATCTTAAAAAAAAGTGGAGCGCTACGAACTGAAATGTCAAACTTCTTAACAGTTTCGCAATGCTTGGTTGAGTTGGTGTATCAAGAGCGGCTCCGTTGATGTATCCGTTCGAATATCTTAAAGAACTACTTTTTGACTCGTTGCCATCCTTTAACGACCATAGCTTCATTCATTGATAAATTTTTGCATCATCCAAAAAAATTGTAATTCACATCCATTCTCTCTCCCAAAAGAGTAAATCTGCATTGTCAGCTTTTGAATTAAGGAGGCATATGTCGTAGAGTTATCATGTTGCGAATAATTAATAGTAAATAATCTATTAGTCTCAGTTCCATGCCATTTTGCACAATCTCTCCTGAGAACCACTTGAGGCTCTCAAACTCTTTTTGGCGAAACAGTAATTCAAGCACATGGCAGCGGCCGAACTCCTCAAAGCAACAGTCTCAGCAAGTTCGAAGTGGGCGTGGCGTACAAAAGCGCACCTCTCTTGCCAGCCGTGGAGATTCGTTCACTATCACTATTTGCATCATGAATCAACTTCAAATAGTCTTGTGGTCCCAAATCGATCGCAAAAGTCGACTCACGATGCAAATCGTGATCGTGAACGAATCTCCACAGCGGCAAGAAGGGGCGCGCTCCTGTGCGCCACGCCCACTTCGACCCTGCTGAGACTGTTGCTTCAAGGTGCGCCGCGCGCTCGATATCCAGCGCCAGTCGGGGTTCCCAGCTCTTGCGAGCAGGCCATGGATGCCCTGTTCACTGCTTATCGACTCACGACCCTTTTCCATCCTAAGGTATCAAATACGACCCCCCTCATCGAGGATACCTTGATGCCGCTTGACCCTGCTTGAACCTTTGTACATTTCCTATCATCTTGCTGGGCAAGTAGGCGGTGCAACGCTTGCTGCAGCTTGTCACGGAGCAACCGAGTGCGATGTTTACTATTAGCAATACATTTTTGGCTGCTAATGAAGTCAAGTTTGTTCCAGCAGTTGGCAGTCGAGCACGAGATATCTCACATACAAATCGTGTGCCAAGATGAGAGGGATTTGAATTGCTTTACATACATATCTCAGGATGCCGAGAAGAACTTATGTCACGTGTTCTGCGTTTTGACAGCTGTAAGTAATTGTTTATTTTCATCAAACTCTTGTTTGATGCAACACCACGCTAAAGATCAAATACTGCAGGGGAATATGAAACTACTTCCCACCTGCAGCTTCAAAACTGCTCTTCTTTTGCTTTTTTTGTGTAGGCTGAAAGAAAAGATCACTTGCTCCAATGGGTTATCAGTATTAAACCACCCTCCAATAGTGGACTGAGAGCGGCACTCAATTAGAAATTCCCGACATTTGTCCACGGCAAGATTAGCACGTCACCGGTTAGCAGCTCGTCGCGCGCATCTTGAGCATTCCATTTCCATGGACAATATACAGGGGGGGGGGGCAAAAAAAAAGAGTCACTTTGCCCATGACACACATCATCAAATTTTTTGCTGCAAAGACTGCCGCTATAATTCGGAGATATGCGTCGATATATTCCTCGGATATCCCCCCATAAGCAGAAGCAGGCCCACCATCACTGCTTTCACCGTCTCCAGATTATGACGTCATTTGTCATCACCGTCCAGCTCAAGGAGGCCTACAACAATTGCTCCATTCTGAAGCTGCTACGTATTTTCTTCAATCGGATAGGTGGTGAATAGTTTATCAGAGACACTTACTGTGACTATACAAGGTAGCTTTTGACTAGCGTCTCGGAGTTGTCGTAATGGTCTATGGTTTCTCGACGACCTCATCGAGATCGTACCGTGCATCATGTTTCCGTGGGAAAATCTTCTGAAGTCGTCGGTGTAGAGGAACCCTATGTAATTTTTCTGATGGAATAGAAAGTGCTCCTCAATATGCAATTGAGCTCATTTGGTTTGATATTGCAGTGGCAATTTATTTTGCTTCGAACATGGGTGGAAGTGACTCTTTTTTTGACCCTCCCCCCCCTGTATATGATGAACGACATTTGCCTGCTTATTCCTGGGAAATACCAGAAATACAAACCATCATCATCAAATCAAAAATCTGCCTTTTTGAAAGAGTTTTCATTTTCAGGATGTTGCCACGGAGATCATCGTTACGCTGGGGCAAGCTTTCGAACTCGCTTACAAGCTTCAGAACGGAGTTGCTTTTGAAGAAATTGCAAACGTATAGTTGAACTGTAGCCTTCAAGGCTTTTGAACAGAGTAGCCATTCGTGAGATCTAATCCTGGTGCTTTCACGGTGCATATAATTGATTGATTCTATTGTGAAGTTGCAATATTATTTGCATTGCGTAAGATTTGGTTCAGGGTTTTGGAAGTTTTCATCAGGTTTGGTTCTAGAACAACTAAGTGCTGAGAAAGTTTTCTTTTGGAGACCATGTGCGGAACGATGGACGCGACCTAATCGTGAATTGTATGTTGAGGCACAGGTCAGGAGGCGCCGCCGTCCCGCCGCGGCAGGCTTAGGCCGATGTCAGACTTTGCGGATCGCTCGATTCGCTAGTGTCTGCGGTCGCGTCGCGGCCAACGTGTAGTTTAACTGGCTGGTATCGCAACACGACCGCGGACGCTAGCGAATCGCGCGATTCGCAAAGTCTGACATCGGCCTTATGCACTGCACGCGCAACGAAGATGCCACTACTCCAACGCGCGCTCAGTGGCTTACTTTCGGCACTACAACGTCAAGGCGCCCTCGTCGCTACTGCGATCCTATAGGGAAGGAGTTTCATCTATCAAAGTAATCGATCTCATCTACGAGCCCTTCAACACACTGTCCAGAGAATGTTCTAGGAACTTGCTTTCATACTGAATATCTTCCAAAGACCCTTCCGGTTGAGTATTTTCATGTGAATCGCATCTAATGTCGATATTTCTTTGCCAAAGTGTATATATATGTTAGATGTTTTGAAAGATTTGTTGATACGATGAAGTTTATTTATTCGGAAGACGCAGGTGATTCGAATGAAAACTGAATGCAGTTTTTATGTACAGCAATAAAACACAGAACATAATGTATCGTTGATATAATACATGATTGATATTGTTGATATTATCGGAGCGAACTCAGTTCCGGATCGCCTTTGCAAATCTTTGCGAACCGATTATTTTGCGTAAGGGCAGAGCCCCGCTCACCATTACGAGCTGTATATCGGGATTACAAGGCTTCTGTCGATCACGGGGTGAGAGTGTAGAAGGAAAAGTAGACTGTATTCGTGGTTGTGGGGCTAACAGTAAGCCTTTTGAAGGAAATGAAGTCAGCGGAGATTCTGTAGTAGTGCGTTTGTATAAGAGCTTCCAGGAAGCAGAACAAAACGCTGAATTGCTTAGACTCGCGGTTGACAGATATTCGGAGACCGTACGTCGGCATCGCTTCATTCCTGCAGCGTCCAATCTCCGGCAACATTCGGGGATGTGTAGCGAACAAACTTCGCCTCAGGGTTTGAAATCAGTGTGGAATGCACATCAGTAAGCAGCAATGATGTTATTCCAGTCAAGCGAATGATAACACCAAACGTTGAATTATGGGGAAAAGTTTCTATGAAAAGCAGTGCTTAACACGTTCACGACAGTGCACGTTTTGGGATGCGATTTTGGAGGCGCTGCCGCCTCACATCAAATCTGTGGATCATGAGCTGCAAAAGCGCAAAACTCATATGTTACGAGATGTTTTCAATGCCCTTCGTTGTGGTAAAACCTACCAGATGGCATGATCATAAAAATGGCGTGCTATGGCAATGAAAAGGCAATTTCAGCTGCTTCCGCTGTTGTGGACCTCAAATTTTTTTGATGGGGTTGCTCCATTAAAAACATATACCTTGATATACACATAGGCCTGTGCTGACTTCTACTACTGTTTTTTATACTAATGTTCAAGAGAATCCAAAGAAAACGGGGAATGAACCAAATTGAAGATCTGGTAGGGCTTGGGATACCTTCGCCAAAGTGAAGAGCATTCAACCATCCGCTGGCGATGTGATCTGTAGAATGCATGCGAGAGATCGGAAAAGAACTAGCGCATGCGCGAAAATAACAAACTGTTTGGGTGTGAAGCCAGGGTCAACCGTGCGTTGGACAAGGTCTAACGAGGGGGTCGTATTGGGCCGACCGGAAAGGGGGTCGTCATCGGAAAGGTCAGCGTGGCGACACAACGGTGAGCGACATAAATTTCCACTTTCCGTGACCACTTGGGTAGATTGACTGCTAAAGACTGACAAGAAAAGTTTGGGAAAGAATATTTGAATGTCGGCGACTTCCTGAAAAAGGTTTAGTATATGTTAGAAAGCACAAAGCATTTACCTTGTCAAGGTGATCACTATTCCCCATGGAATTGAGTTGGAAAAGAGCAGTAAGTTTCACAAGAATGCTGGGTTGTGAACAAAACTTCCGCCCCAAGCGGGACTAGAACCCGCACCTTTTCCAGTTCGGGCAAGTGTGCTACCAGTTACGCTACCGGGGCACCATTTCATATCGACTCAGCTTTTCATGGGATACGT
>KZ345200.1:114745-125333 GCA_002352805.1 Teladorsagia circumcincta
AAGTGATTCAATATGTGCATTGTATACATTTAATCATCGTTGGATCGACTGTCGGCCAATCGCCCTAATCCTTCTCATAGCTTCATTTTTTCCGTTATACTTTTTCTTTTGAATTTTTCTCTTTATCGCTGCTGTTAACTTTGTTCAGGGCGGATGGTGATCAACAATGGATGCACTTTTCAATTTTGTTTGACTTACTATTTTCTCATCCGTTTTGCTATTAGTTTTCGGGAAAGTTAACTCTTGAAATTAAACTTGCAGTTAACGTGATTGATATCTCGTGTAAGAAAGGAAAATGAAAAAAGGAATGAAAAGTGTGTGCAACACCCTTCACCTTTCTCAGCCCTCTCCCCGGTTTCTGCCCTTGTGTGCCCACTTTGCGATACAGTACATGCGCGGTTGGGTATTTTTTGTTGTATTTATATAATGTTAGATATGTATGTATTTAAAATATGGAATATCGATGTGTTGTAACCAACAGGCAAGTGCATGAAATAATTGATTGCTATCAACGCGCTCCAAAGCGATGTTGTGCTTGAATGTCAACTGTTCAGTCATCTGCGGGTAAAGATGGATTATATGCTCCATAGGATATTCTAGGTCACCCTCTTTGCTTTTATCTTTTTAGTAGATACCTAAAAGGTTTTCTTATTCCTTGATTATTTCGCGCTTTCCCTTGCAAGAACTGCTCCCGCGTCTCAGCTTCTGGGAGACGTTTCATCGTGCAACATTCTGCGGGAGATGTTATGTTGTTTAGATCAAGTAATATCAAGCTTACTATCGATCCCTCTCTCAGCAGCTCAAAAGGTAAAATTTTTGTGTCACTGGAACGCTCTGATCCCCGTCGGGCGTGCACCGGCGGACTTTCTAGTATGGTAAAGTTTATGAATTAGGAAGTATATTAAGTCTTCAGTGATACTCATTCAGTTGTCCTTCCAGTTGGGTAGCAATAATTCATCTCTCTTCTGATTCCCTTTCTATTGTTTCTACCTCGTGTTCTGAGTTCGGTTTTAGTTTTTCGAACTGCTCGTTCTTTCTTTGTTGCAAATAGGATATCTTTCACCAGATGTTGCCTTTCAGGGTCTTTGTCATAAGCTGCAGTTTGCAGTTGTGACCGGTATACTAGGGGACCTCTCTTACTCTGAAGATTGGTGAGTCTGCGATGTTTGTTCTCGAATGTTGTATAAATAATACATGATTTCACTCCAATTTTCATCTTGAGAGACGGTTCTCATTATTTTTAGTACTACAATTGAAAAGGGAGATGTAAAGTGATCATTTCCACCGTATACATGGATTTCATGGAGTCTGTTGTTGTTGATTGGAGGGGGTGGGGGAGCTTGTGAAAAAACACGTACTCCTGCTACAGATGGAAACATGCGACATTATATCTCATATAGCTTCCAGGAAATCAGCGAAACGAAAGTGTCAAATTTTGTAACATCTGCTAAAGAGGGGTTTGGAGTGGGAGTATCACTGCTGAGAGATGATTGGAAGCGAAGCTCGTAGCTATCAGCGATGCTGAGTTTGCTTTCGACATGTTTTGTGTCAATAACGTTTTGCGAGAGCTTCGAATGGAGCTGCATTTTTCACATGTTCTTGAGTTGTTAGCAGAATGCTCTTCCCCACCCCACTTTTTACCTGTGTTGCAGTCGTGGGCAAGATTTTGGATTGTTTCAAAGATAATGAATGCAATATGATTGAGTTTAGGAACATTTCACTGAATCAGCTTTTGGATAAGTTCTTATAGCGAGGGATTAATCTGATGTAATGAATTTCTAAATTCAAATCAGATTACGACATTCAAATGATCGCCTTCTATGCACATTGGAACCTAATCGGATACCACCTTAGTTGATTGTTTACGTTGGAGTAGGGTGTTTTTTCAAATTGTTGGCTACTTGGGTTAAAGCTTGTTGAAGCTCTAAAAGCTCTCAAGGGAGACTGGTAGTTGTATTCATAAGTTCACAAATAATTGGGATGTTTTATTGTTTTATTGAAACTTACGTTTTAGGGTACCATCGATTTATCACTTACTAGTTCCACATCATAATAGGATCAAAACAGGTTAGTCTAACTTTATTGTTGTGCCGTTATTTTCATTTGTGAATACTTTGAAATCCCTCGTAGTATTATGGATCCAGGACTTTTCAATTTTTCCTCACACATTGCATTTACACCCGTTGATGTGGATGTGAGCAGCATTCATATTCATCCGTCTTTTTTTTGGTCACAATCAAATTTCAACATAAGGAGGGAATGGGAGTCTGCTTGACCGTTTTCTTTGTTCTCATAAACGTTTCCTTGTAGTTTTTCTTTGAAGTGTTATTTTGAGCCAATTTTTACCTTTGTTGTTCAGCTTGCCTGACTGTTCCGTTTCTCTTGCTCCAAAAAGTGAGCTTTTTTTTCGTGCCTGAAGATTACAGCTCTATGAAACCGCTTCTTCATTCACCCCGAGGGCGTCTTTCGCAATCCTTCAAACCAAATTTTTACGACTAATCTTGGCAAAAAGGAGCAATGTACTATTTTATCATTGTTGAGCAGTATACTCTTTTCTTAACTTTTAATCTGTAGTCATAATGTTGTGACTTATGCAGTGAATGTTCAGGGCCATGAATCGCGATTCGGTAATCAAAGCATTGCATGCGACCACAACTCCGGAGGACGAGAAGAAAGCAGAAAGTTTTCTTAATGAGGTAGGTATCAATTTTGACTCAGATACGAAACACTAGGAGAGGTGGCAATTGTAGAACTAGGTTGCGTCGGTCGGCACTACTCAATCGGAGTGTATGTTGCAGCGATTGGGCCCGCAAGATGTCGGGATCGAAAATCCCCGTCGTCGTACCACTACCTCATCGAGTGATGGTGCCGACTGGCGTAGCTTGTGCGTACTCACGAACGATGATGGTGCCCCGGCGAACGAGCTTAACAAGACGGAAGAGACTACAAAACGTGATCACATTGCGTTACTTATGGATCGATGGCGCATCGCTGCACGTAAAGCGCGTAGAATAACACAAGATCCATGGTCGCATTTTTTCATTTGCGATGTTCCTATTATGCGTGCAAAACGTTATCGTTATTCATCTATTAGAAAAACGTGGACTGAAGATATTGTTGAAGTACGTCTTAACCCTGAACCATTTGCTCGTGGTGCTATGCGTGAATGCTACCGTTTGAAAAAACTTCCATCCAACAGTCACCAAAGTGATTGGAAATATGCACATAATTACGTAGCCAAGCGGTATATCCAAGAAGTAGATCGCTCCGTTCTATTCGAGGATGTCAAACTACAGATGGACGCCAAACTTTGGGCAGAAGAATTCAATCGATATAATCCTCCTAAAAAGATCGATATTGTTCAAATGTGTGTTTTGGAGATGATTGACTTGCCATGTGAACCATTGTTCCATCTGGAACATTTCATTGAAGGTGACTACATCAAATACAATTCAAATTCTGGCTTCGTCTCTGATGTGGCCCGCAAAACGCCTCAGGCTTTTTCTCATTTCACATTCGAAAGATCCGGTCACCAAATGATCGTTGTTGATATCCAAGGCGTCGGAGATCTTTACACTGATCCTCAGATACATACAGTCGTTGGAACAGACTATGGTGATGGTAATCTGGGCACACGAGGAATGGCTTTATTCTTTCATTCTCACCTATGTAACGATATATGTCACTCGCTTTGCCTAACTGAATTCGACTTATCAGATAAGGAGCGTTGTGCATTACACGATGGCTCGGCCGTGAACTCGTGCAACCAATCAACCGTTTTTTCTCGTCAAGCTAGTGCATGCTCGGCAATTGTCCCAGAACTGATTCAGGAAGATGCAATGGAATGCCTTCGGCAACGCACGCTTTCCATGCGGAGTCGTAATTCATCTGTGGGGGGCTCTAGAGTGGAATCTCGTTCGGATGATGGAAAGTCGCATGATGATGATTGTATCTGTGAAGACTGCCTGACACAAGCAACAGCTGATGTCTCCTGTGAGGCGTTCATTGATGTCGTAGATGATAACGTCGATGATGATGAGGACGCAAAAGCGTGTCCGATTCGAAAAGTCGGTTTTCACTCTCTCAGCGTGGAGCGTTCTCGCTCCGATAGCTTCGGCAGCTCTCTCGGATCGAGTTCGTTAGGAAGTTCATCGCGAATGACCCGTGACACCGAGAAGGAAGAGTTCTGGTCTATGGCACGGAAGAAATCCATACCTGCCGGAATACTTTCTGCCATGGAATTACAGAAGCTGGCAGCCGAAGCGTCAAGGCTCACACAGCACGCATCAATTTTGGGCCAAATTCATCTGGATCTTGCACGATATCACGAGCTGGGACGGTTTCTAGCCGAAGAGGATAACGATGCCAAACGAATTGCGCTTGGCGAGACTGATGTGGACAGATGTACAAAGGAACCCATTGTAAAGTACGACAAGGAGTCTGCACTTTTCCATCTTGACATTGCGAGACGTTGTGGTGTCCTGGAGGCAATTATTACTGTTGCTCAAATGGCTTTGAAGATCCCTCACGATCTTTTGAAAGATATCGGTGACGATGAGATTTGGACGAAAGACGACGATGAGGACGGTGATGGACTAAATTGCGATCATGAAGAGTTCGCTTTTGAATTGATGTTAACAGCCGCGGAAATGGGTGACCGTGGCGCTATGTTGTTCGTTGCCGAATCTTATGAAACTGGACGGAGGATGGGCGCCAATGGACAGCCAAGTTACCCAGATGCGATAAAGTGGTACGAAAAACTTGTTGGCTTCAACGACGACGATGGCAGTGAAGGAGCGGCGCTCCCGCGGTACGAGGTTTTGGCAAAGATAGCACAGATGTACCAGGAAGGAGGATGTGGCCTTGCGCAGGACTTTGAGCGTGCTTACAACTTGTATACGGAAGCTGCTGAAGTAGCTATTGAGGCGATGAAGGGGAAATTAGCCAACAAATATTATGAGCAAGCGGAAATGTGTGCTCGTTAACAGCTTTTCTCTTCTCTATCCTTCTTAAATTTCTATTGCATTTTAATGCTAAGCTGTTTCATTATTCGGGTAGAATATCATGACGTGCTCCATTACTTCTCGCGTCTCTGGGAATGCGGCTTGTTGTCGTTGGTTTGCTTTGGATTTGATGTGCTACTATGTAATTCAAACACGAGTGTTTAATGTACACCAATAAATTTGAAGATGCAATTATTTTTCACCCAATTTTTTTGAATTAATACGAGCAGAGTAATCACATGTTGTGTCTTCAATAATTAGCAATTGTTATTGGGCTGGTAGGGCTAGGTGGTCGTACCACTTCCGAAATATTGGATTTGTTTTTCAGCATGTTGAGCTTCAAAAGCAAGCCGTTGTCTGCCTGTTTCCGTCACTGAGACAGCGGCAGGGTCAAGCGTGCGTCGAGGAATCCTCGACAGGTCGACAAGAGGGGGGGGGGGGTTGTAATTGGCCCGTTGAGAGGATGGAAGCAGTAGGATTATCACTGTCAGAGGACTTCAAAAAGAAAACATCAAGAAGTAATCGATGCTGTGCAAGCCAGTATTTCCAGTAACAATCTTATTCCGCACACATGAAATTCTCATGGTTCAAGAAGGTCCGCGTTATAATTTTACGCTACTCCGGTGTTTATTACGACAAGGTCAAAGAATTTTGAATTCCCAAGTTCCGAAGGATATTTTATCTTTCAAATGAACCACGAACATTAAGGGATGTGAAGCACACGGCGCGTCCCTGAGTGGGCCCATTCAGTTGCGCGCGGTTCAACTACGGCCCTATGAAGAAAAATACCGATGCAGGAAGAGATCAAGAGGTTTCCGAAGGGTTCCGTGTGAAATGGCAGGGAGGGATCCACTACTCAACAAGAAACGCGAAGATTCATAGCATGTTATCGTTAAAGTTGAGATTCGCTGAACAATTTCACACTTATCGGGAAGATATAAACACGAAGATTTCGAATCTGCTCCCATTACGTACACTATCGTTCCTGAAAGGAGCTATAGCCGTTGAAAGAAAGTCAATGCAGCGTAAATTACCTTTCGGCGGTACTCGAGCAACAATTCTCTACGTGGCCATTTTTTAAATACTGAAAGTGTTGAGCAGTTTTAGTAAACGTTAGATAGAGCAGATCTAGTTTATGCTGACATATAAACTTTTCATACAGAACGAGTTTGGACAGAGTTATGGCTTCGAAAAGTGTAAAAACTCGCTTTTATCATGAGTTTCCCTCGTTAAAGGAATCCTTCCTGGGAAAGACATGATTATTTTTCACCCAAAAATCACTGGCTCGAGTCCCCTCGTTCACGATAAGAACGAAAAGAACAAAAAAAATTGCATAGGTTTTGGTAAACAATTCGAAAAACCGTGGAGACTGGTACGCGTTAAAATTCCCGCCGTACATCTGCCACAGATGCTGGCGGCGGGAACGTGCGTCTCTTAATGCGGTCATTAGTAACTTTAAGTAACTTTAGTAACTCTTTTTGACCTTTAGACTTACTGTGCTAGCATCCTACACTTCTACTTCATCATATTCTATTGACTGTTTGCCTTCATTCTTTGAAATCGAACCGAAATGAAACCGGATCAATTGAATTGCTTTCACACTTTCATTGCGTCGCCTGATTCGTAGGCGCCCCAAGGCGCACCTCTTTCCATGCCCCGCTTTTGGCTCCGCCCGAATAACCTCCGAAGGTCCATGAAGTGGGTTTTCTTGAGTTTGTTTCTCTTCGGAAACCGGATCTTCTTGCGTGAAACTTTGTGTGTTGTCTCTAGTGATTACAAGTGGCACTTTCATGTTGAAGGAAGAACGCAAGAAGTTTCCGGGAAGGATTCCTTCAATTTTGCGAGAATCCTCGACGTGGCCATGTCTAACGCGTTGACGACAGAGCGTGTTTTGGCATTTTTGCCGCGTGGGACGGGAGCCATTTTGCAAGCGCGCCGGTCTTACCTTACATCCATCTTTTTCGGGGCTTATATCCACAAAAACATGAATTTTTTAAAGCAATTTCACCAACGTTGAGAGCAAGGAGGTTATCTAGGGATATAGGAGCAACATTTTGTTCCGAAGAATGCACAATGACAATGAGGAAGCGAAAACTATCAACATCTGCTGCAAATGACTTAAAATGTATTTCCACCTCGCTAATTCCATTCAAACCATATATATTGCCATTCATAGAGTTTTGTATCTCTTGTATTGTAATATTTTACATGAATGTTTGTGACAGCAAAAGGAAATCCAAAAAAGGTTCGATTGGAAAATTTGTGTGGTTTAGAAAAGCTTTGTCATCAAGCATTTCTACCCTTTCTACCGGCCACGTGGTTTATAGTTAGTCGAAGTATTCTCTACAAAATGATCAAGAAAAATTGAAGAAGAAGGAGTGCATGCGCGAAAAAGATTGATGACAACGTTCTGACACGCATGCGCGTTCGAATTTTCTATGCGGCCTCAAACTTTTGACGCGCATGCGCGTCAGCTTGTCGTCAACGTGTCAAATACTGGACGTATTGAGCAGTTCCAGTAACCGTTGGATAGAGCAATTTTTTCTTCCTGGTGACGTATTAGCTTTTTAAATTTGACAGTTTTGAAGGAGGTTATGGCTTTTGAAATTGTAAAAACTCGCACTCAGCACCAATTTTCCTTCTTAACAGACCTAAATTGAACATTGCGTTCTAATTTCCACTAGTCTCACTGATTAGAAAGAGGTTGTCGGAAAATCTCCAAATCTGCTCTCAGATTTTAAATTCGTACTTTTTGATGATTCCAAATTTCAGGATAGTGGATAAGCTGCTTCACCGTCAACGCATAGGTCCAAGCAGTTTGCCGCTGGTTTATAGCTTCTTCATGTCTACTTCGTAGTTTTTTCCTGTTTTTCTTCTTGTTTCTTTATGGGAATGGGTGTAAATAATCTTTCTCCGTCTTCTACTACTGTGGTGAAGACCTTTATGGTGGATGGTGAGGCAGAAGAGCTGTTTCTTTTTCTTCAGGAAAGGTTTTGAGGGGTTGATCAACGTTTTCATACCGCCTTGTCAATAGAGTCTTTCTTGGACTTCACACCGCTGTGAGCGGGGAATGAGTAGAGAGGGGGGTCGTATTTCGAAATTTTCCTCGACGCCTCGCTTAATCCCGGACAGCTGTAACTTTGCTCGTTCAAGCTTTTCGCGCTCGTTAAATGACCGCTACGTCGCTTACAGGTCGTTCAGCTCCCATTGTACCTCACTTTTTCATGTTATTTATTCTTCAACTATCAAAAAGTGGAGATCATTGGGGAACAGCTGATTGTTTTATCGACAAAACCTGCTCTCATATGTCAACGTGAGGACTTGTGCTCAACAAGCTTGCCTATCGTGCAGATTGAGAGCGAATACAAATAAGGTGATGGAGCATTTGCTATCCGCATAATCGGCATAATACATATATCGCCATCGATATGTGTTGGGCAGCTGCCATGTGCCGGCAGTTGCAAATGATTGTGGTGGTTCCGCCTAAGCTGTCGCGCTGCGGTGCGGTTTTGTAATACACAAGGCGTTTTTCCAAGGAAAATAATTCACGAACGTCGCTGTCAAGAATAAGTATAGGTTTGAAACAGAGGCATTGTTAGATTTGTAAACTTTTGTTTTACACGAGTCATCACTGTAGAATGTACGGAGTGGCCACCAATTACGCTATCGAGATGAGGTGATCGTGGAAAATCTATACAGCTAAAAAAGACACTCGGAAAATTCAGCTGTTTCATTGGAGATTAGTAAACCAAGTTCAAGATTATTACCAGATTTTCCGACGATTGCTTCGAAAAAGGAGCAAAAAATGCCAGCCAATGGCTGCGGCGTGTTAGTGGTGAACGATGAATTCATCCCATACAGGCAGTTAGGAATTGGGCTTCTCAGCACTTATGGGTCTTCAGTGCGTGAGGCATTTTGATGCTCTGAACCTACTGTCGAAAGTATCACGGTATAGTTCTTAACTTGCATGCGGTGACCCTTCCTACCGTAATTTATGGGCACCTTGCATCTGTGAATCTAGCAGTGGTGGCTCTAATGCAGTTGTGTTTTGATGCCATTGTGAGCTGGTTGGAAATGCGATCTTATCCACAGTATTACTACGCCTCCGACGTTGGAATCTGTGGTGTAAATCAGGTCACCTTACTGGTAGACCTTTGACTGTTTTAAGTTGCTTTCACAAGAATGCTGTGTTGTGAACGAAACTTTCGCCCCAAACGAGACTCGCATCCGCACCTTTCGCTTGCTGGGCAAGTGCGCTACAAGTTAGGCTACCGGGGCACCATTTCATCACCACTCAGCTTCTCATGGTGCTTGTTCGCTAAAGCTTTCAGCCTTGCGGTTCACTGCCGATATCGCTCGGCAGTGAACCGCGAGGCTGAAAGCTAACCGGCTCAACACTTATAGCTGTGAGTCCTGAAAGCTACGATACGTATACCATGAGAAGCTGAGTTTGGATGAAATGGTGCCCTGGTAGCGTAACATGTAGCACCCTTGCCCGGCAAGCGAGAGGTGCCGTTTCGAGTCCCGTCTGGGCGAAAGTTTTGTTCACAATCCAGCATTCTTATGAAACATTCGCAAGGCAAACTGCTGCCAAAAACAGCAGTTAACAATCAAAAACAAGCTTTAGGTTGAAATCGTATTCTAGAACAGATTTTCTAGTTTAAAATAGGTTTGGAAAAGATATCTCACCTTCACACGTGTATCCGCGTTGTTTACCAATTACGCTTTTGCTCCTTTTGTTTTTCTCTAACATTAGGTACCCTTGCGAGCTTGCGGTTGGGGCGAGTGTGTACATTGCTTACAAGCAAGTATCGCGGTGCGTCACCGCCAGTTTCAGTCACATAGTCCAAGCCTGCTATCAAGAAGGGATGATATAGATGGAAAGGCATTCGCCTTGTGTGGTTCTAAGAGTGGGCATTTTAGAGGAAATAAAGAGAGCAGAGATGCTTTAAAAGTGTGCATATGTGGGAGAACCCTGGCAGCATTACAAAAAGCTGAATTTCCTCGCCTTACGGTTGACAGGAGTCCTGAGATCGAGTCACATGTCGCGCCCATCCACTATGCGTTCGAAGGATAGGGAGCCGCGGCGCGCTTCAGTTGTGCTCGCCGTCCATGTGGTGGAGTACCACAAGTTCACGAAGTAGCGTCCGTCTTCTGTGTAGGGCAGAGGGTTAACAAAAATACAGAGTCGAGGAGAGGATACAACAAAAGGAAGAAAACTTTGCTATATTCTTGACAAGCGCTTTAAATTCTAGATTGATTATTTACGTTTTGCACTTTCCTGGACGTGTGTTTGCGTTTATTGGTCTTGGAGTGACAGAACAGGGCATGTCTGTGGTTTCTTTGTTGCACACACTCTCCTTCCTCGATTGCAAAGTAATCGTTACACATATTTGTGGACGGAATTATGTTCTTTGCAGCTTTACTAACCTTACCCTCTAAGATGAATCTGACTTGTTTCAGTGCGCTAAACAACCGGGTTTTGTGCCAGAGCTGCTGAACATCATTGCTGATGGGACTGTTCCTGAACCTGTGCGCCAGTCAGCTGCGATTTTTCTCAAAATGTCGATTAGTCGTTATTGGGA
>KZ345200.1:197944-214855 GCA_002352805.1 Teladorsagia circumcincta
CGAGGTCGCTTCCCTGCATATCTTCGCAAGCCCGGAGATGAGTCGTTGATTGCCAGCAGCTCGCGCGGCTCCACGCTAGCGTATCAGTTCGAGAATTATCGGAGACAGACGTCACTTGGTAACTTTCAAACTCTGCCTTCCTGCCACTATCGTGAGGATGTTTGCGACTGATAGTACTCTTCGTCAATGCTTTCGATAGCGTAATGGGAATAAGCTGACGAGAGAAGTGAAGTGGTCCCAGTTGATAATGTCCTGGGGCTTCGCTTCCAGAACTTTGCTGCTCTCTCGACACGCATCGAGAAGTGGAATGTTGCGCAGGGGAGACGATGGCCCGATACCGTGTAGTGCCTTGGAACAACAGCGACGTCGATCAGGAAAAACCTCCGATGGAAGATGATGTGGTCTGTTCCGTCATAGAGCTGTCCATCAGGTGGCTCCCAAGTGTCAAATACAGTGCGTGGCAAAATCATAGGACACCCACTAAAAATGTGAACATATCGGCTTTTAAAAAGCGCCGTTCATCACAACCTCTAGGATCAGAACTGCCTTTACAAAAAACTTTATTCACAAATTACCAGGTTATCCGATTAGTTTCCGTAATTCTAGACAAATGTTTCTAGTTTTAGGGCCGTTAAGACCGTTGCGAAATCATAAGACATCCCTCTTTTGAACCCTCAACAGTACCGAAATAAGCCGAATCTTATTGTTTTAGTTTTCCAAAGGGAACTCTTCAGCAGAATGACACTATCCAGAAACGAAGAAATGCTGCCGGAAATTTTTATACATATTTGAATGAAACTGGTGCCCATCAGTGCAGAATCCGTTGCTTCTTGATCCTGTGAGCGCAGCCATTGTTAAGAAGGGTTTTCCAAGCAAGCATCAACAAAATGAGATTCGCACTCCTTGCTGGCCAGTCTATTGAAGTCACTAATTTTGTTTCTAACCATTGGCTCATCAGAGTCCTTGCATGACAAGGTGGGTAACCTGTCAAAAGGTAGACTCTTCGTCCGCAAGCCCCGCCTTCGCGGTCATCTGCCACTTGACGACACGAAAGCGCGAACGCAGTTGCGACAGCGGTTGCATTGCGGTCTAACGTCACTGGCACAGGAGCAACTGCAGCTATGTTCGTAAAATTGATCCAAAACGGCTCTTTTCTATCGCAAGGTGGACAGGTGATGTAGAGAAGGTCCTCATTCGGAAAGTAATCGGTAATTCGCTTGATTTTTTCTCTCTTTCCAGACCACTCCCCCATTCAAGCTTCATTACTGAACACCCTTTCGCACCCACTTTATCCCGAGGCTTGCCTTAAACTAGAGTATAGCTTCCTAGAGGCTGTAGCTCTCAGGCTCTGCAAGGCCACTTTTGATCAGCGTTTTAGTGTAATGTCGTATTGGTTCATGATTCGTGGAGGACCATGTTGGGCTCGAACTGTGAACATCGTTTTCATGGCAAATTCTTCTGATATCCTCGGAGTAGAAGGCTATCATGAAGTTATGAAGCTTGAATAGGGAAGTGGTCTGGAAAGAGAAAAAAAACGAGAGAACCACCAATTACGCCCCGAATGAGAATCTTCTCTACTTCAGCCGCATTCCACCTTGCGATAGAGAATTCGAGTGACTCGAATGTGCTCTTCATTTTTTACCTGGGACGAGGGTGAAAATCGTGTCGAGGACGTGTTCGTGGAAGGGCGACCCCCCCCCCCAAGATGGAAGTTTTGGCATCACCCCTCCTATTTTGATTCCCTTGCAGGGCAGTGGTAGTGTAGTGGTCAGTATCCGCGTCTGTCACATGCAAGACCCGGGTTCAATTCCCGATAGGAAAGTTTTGCAATCTCACAGAGTTGTCCATGCCAATGCGAATGTTTAAGAAGTTCATAGAAGAGCATCACAACAGCCTGTATCGACCAACGGCCGATTCCGCGACAGCTGCTGCGCGGTGGTCTCTGGGTCAGATTTGCTGTGCCCCTCTCAAAACCACCGCAAAGTACACCCTCTATGAAAAGGTTCAATTCCTCAATTTTCGAACCTTTTGAATAGCACTCGGTTGGGATAGATAGAGCTAGGCCGCTACTGCCAAACATTATTGAAACTGTTTTGAAAGCTTTTCATGCAAAGAGATAAGGTCTTTCAAATTCCGTTGAGTTAGCGTCGAGGACGGTGACATTTTCATGAGAGTTTTGCCACTCGAAAGGCAGTATCCCTCTCCTTTCTCGGGCGCCCAAAAAAAGTTAGGTAGTTTTGGAAAGCAGAAGGATTGCGCTTTCTGATAGTATATATAGCTTATTTCCAAGTCTTTTAATTGAGGAGAAATTTGCGTCGAGGATCTATCGAGGACCAACTTTGACCGCTCAAAAAGTCGCTTCCTTCCTCACCGTTGCTGAATATCTTGTGGGCAACACTCGAATTGTATCTACAATACAACCTTCCAGCGTAGGTGACATAAAGTGACAATTGTCATCGTCTCGGTATACGCCATGCATCTGACCATCACTCGAAGCGGTACACTCGATTGAAAGGTGTTATAGGATGATGACCTATTGACAGAATCTGCATTGTAGTGCACACATCTCGTGTCCCCTATAACCGACAAGCCGCTTTGCTTAGGGCTTCCCTTCACCATTCTCGTTTTGGCGACAGCGTTCCTCACAAAAGTATCACTGTCAGCGAGGTATTAAGAGCGAGCAGAAAGAATATTTTATACAAAATTTTCTCACAGATCATCGTTCTCTGCTGCGGTACACGCTCTTTCTTCTATATGCATCACGATGCCAGTGATGCGCTCGCTGTCGACCCTCACAGGTACGACTCCCCATGACCCATCCCGACAAGTACCACCGGATTTCGATTGTCGAGGATTTCCTCAACCACTATTCACCCTGCCTGGGACCATTCGCTTTGAATATAGGAAAGTATGATCAATGTCGTTCCAATGTGAAGTGACGTGTCTTTTTTTGGTCGCCCCTGCATTTTTATTTTGACTAGTGGATTCGTACTTATTATTAAATTGAGAGGGTATGCCATAGGTATACACCCCGAATAACAAAGGTGGCAATACACATTCTTATGAGGTGCAAGGGAATTCCTGTGAAAATTGATTTCCTACTTTAAATTATAAATCTCCATCTTTCAAGTAAGATCAAATCCTGCGGAATGGAGCCTCCAATTTCTATCCGCCATCGTTTAGTTTTTCGTGATCGACTTTATCAAGCGCTTTATTTCCACACAATTTCTCTCATTGATGACGAAATTCCAGTCAAAGGTGAAATGTGTCGTAAGAATCCAAGCGGAACCTACAGTAATAATATGAACTGTTCGGTGACAATCAGGTTGCAGTTAAAGATGTGACACGATTTTATTACGCGGCAACTTCTTCAACGCCTTAGTCGGTAGTGCTGAATCCATCGTTTCTTTCAATTCAATAAATGATATTTCTTGAGATCTGTGAGCAGCACGTGAAGTCAGAGGAATCGAAACAAGTGGAACAAGCTGGTGGATACGACTTTAAAGCGGCCGCTGCTGTGCCCACCGAGTTTAACTTCGCCAAGTGATCGCTCATATCGTTCATATGTACTCCTTCATATATTGTAAGCTGAGAATACAGCTAGCTATCCATGTGATTCTTGTTTTGCCTTTGTTGTTCATTTATTGTAGTATTGTAATAATCAGTGGGTGATAGAAGAGTAGAGTAGCTTCTTTTACTGTTAGATAGACAGACCGACAAACAACTTCTCATAGACGAACAAACAATATCATGGTGATCGCTTTCCATATGTGTGAGATTAATGCTTGTGTGATGTGTAAAAGTTACTGTGTTGATGTTTTTTTCGTAATTGAACGCCGAATCAGTTGACCCAGATTCTTCATGTGTGTTTTCTTCAGTTATTGCCGCCATTGTTGGGCTTGTTTTCTTATAGTTATTGTGTTATTTTACTGGTTCCGATTGTTGTCAGACGTTGTTTTAGGTTTTCCTTTCGCTGAGCTGTATTACTGGATTGAATTTGTTAATGTACGCTATAGTGGCACTGATAGGTGTTAGGAAATGACCTTGAAAAATCGCGTGAATGCATATGATTGATCGTGCTCTATTCTTGCGTTCATTACTTGTTGATGATGGAGATGCGTTGTTAAGAGCTCCGCCAAAGTAAATGTTATGAGTCTTACTGTTCACGTATTTATGAAGGACTCTCATTCTTGCGGACCTACGACAGCCCACGGTGCAGAAGCGCAAATGAAGGACGGGAAACCCATGCGATATAGAAGATTTTGAAATTGAGCGAACGCTCTCCTGGAGGAGTTCATCAAGTGTCGAATGTTTGTCGAAGGGGGGGGGAGGGAGTGTAAGCTCAGAGGGTGAAAGCGCTGTAGTCTCCTCATAGAAGGAGGAGATAGGGGAGAGAGGGGCGACGATGTACAAGCCTACAGGGTGTTCCATAATAGTTGCAACAAATTACGCCCGTCTTATTTGTCAGTGGTTTTTGTTTATCGGTTTGTAAACCAGTACTCTCCCCATATTCCTCTGAATAAGCTTGTAAAATTTTTAGGGCTCTTCGTTAGCTCTTCAATTTAAAAACTGTCTAAACCCAAGTATTAGGTTGTCCCGTAAGTAGTGTCGTTTTATTCAAACCGAACATTGTCTGCTAAAATACTAAGTTTTCATAACTATTCATATGCTCTTCGAAAGAGAGTTGTCTGTTATGGAGAATACTATTTTTATTTTCCACATTCATCTCAAAGCTTTCATATTTTGGGCCTGCGAAATGGGAGGCTCAGTCGACGGAAATTAGCCAAACCGACAACTAGCTCTATTTCTACATTCCGCTAGGAGAAATCAATCAACGTAACCTTTACTTAGCCAGGACCCCTTCCCAACATTTCGCCATTAGGTTAAAGAAAAAACCTTGTCGTATTTCTTTCCGAACAGGGTTATTCTGGATGACTGATAAGCTATTGCGGTTTTCAAGCTGAAATTTTTTCCACGAAACACCATTGTTTCATATCATTTGATGTATCATTCATGAGCACCTTTTCTGCTCTATTTGTGGATATTTCTTGTTTTATATTTGTCATGAGTTAGATCAAATTTTAGGCCTGCGTGGTAAGGTGTCAAGTCCACCAAAATGAACAAATTACTTTGAAAAAAATTCACCCGAAGAGGTGGGAAAACCGCTCAAGCATGCATTCCTAACTGAGCCATAACTTCTTCCTAACATGCCGTTGGTTTTTCAATGTTTCGGCTGTGAAAAGTTTTTGGTGTAGATTCAAGAGTGGTACTGTCGATTTGTGGCGCAAAAACCAAATCTGGAGAAGGAGCGATGCGACTTGTTGGAAAGCCTAATAGCGAAATCTTTGAAAGAGGTCGTGAATAAGAAGAGGGTACATCACCGATTGATTTCCCCTGGTGAAAGATAGAGTTAGGGCTAGTTGCCGGTCTGGACTTCCCAATCGCAGGCTTGAAAATCAAAAAGTCTGCATCGATTGTGAAAGAAAACATAGCATTTTGTAGAGCAGACAAGACAACTCTATTTCGAACGGTATATAAGTATCTGTGAAAACTTGGTATTTCACAAGAAACTTGTTTGCTTGAATAAGAACGATACCACTTTTGGGCCAACCTAATAGAACTCTTATTCTCCCCAGCCACGGCGAGCGATTAAAACGGTCAGGACTGACAAGTACAAAAGGTTATTCCATATCTTGTGTTTGGGTTCCGACTTTTTCGCAGAGCATTGAAATGCTCCCCAGCAAGTACTGGGTCTTAGGACCAAGCAGTTAGGGAGGAAACTTTTCAGTTCGGATTGCGTAAGAATTCATAATGAAAGTTCAAATCAGCTGTTCAATTTTCTTCTCTACCGCATAGGCAGCTGGTTTCAACGTCTCCCTAGGGAGGTGTTATGCTCTGATAACGGCCCAACTTTCGAAAGTAGGTTGAAGAATTCTATGTTCGGTTTTCCTGGACATTTCAGATGTTGTGTTGTTTCTTCTGTGCCATACAGGTTGTTATGGTGGAACACTTTTATTGGTCAACGTTTCTCAAGACGTCGTCTTCAGGACCTGAAAGTGGCTCGAAGTTCTAGATCTATAGCTCACCCGGTCAAGCGCCTAATCTGCACAGTACCCAGAAACACAAAATAATGGAAACTAAGCCATCCCAGCGTACGAATCAAGTCCGTGGTGCACGCACGGTCCTAGAGTCTATTGCGAATTAGCTGACGTCTGATATTGTCTCCCGGTTTATTAATCAAAACTACGTCATCAGCTAAATCCGCGACTTCTCGTGGAATGCCCTCGTAAATGTTCGCGACTTCTCGCGAGATGCTATCGTGAACCTTCGCGATTCTTCGTGGGATTTCTCTGTGGGCCTGATTCTTCGCTGTTCGTTCCATAAGCATTCGCTCTTGCAATCTCGGAAGCTAACCTGCGTGACTCATCTCGCTCCATGTCGCCCGTACAGACTTCAATTGCTGTTTTGTACATGTTGCGAACAACCGCACATTTACCAGCTCTGGGGTGTGCAGACTTTGCATGGAGTAGGATGTTCTTTGAGCTGTTTTTCCAGTACCATTTCACACTATACGCACCATTCGAGATTTTTATCTGTGTGTATAAGTAAGGTGGCCACCCATTGTGCGGAGTTTCTCTTGTGAACTTTATGTACTGTGATTATTGATTAAGTATGCTGAATAATTCATCCATTTCAAATTGTGTTGAAGTAATCACGCAGCAGTCATCAATATATCGGCAGTACATAATGGGCGTGCTTGTTCTATTCTACCCATAAAGCAGATAGCCAGGACCGGCGCTAGACGCTGACCCATTGGAAGTCCAAGAAAAAAAGGTTGAAGAAATTAGATTTACTCGATGTTCTTGCTGTTGAAGATTCTGTTCAGCTGAATCTTCAACTCCCGCGTCCAATCTCTTTCCATTGTTTTTTTTTCAGGCCAGCTGCATACTTCTGGCTCTTGCCTCCATGGTGGGCAGCTGACAATTTTTTTCCAATCGGAATATTTACTGGGTATTTATTTATTTATTTACTAACACCACCGTTCATATCTTGTTCTGTTTGTCTCGGAGTTTAACATTCCCCCTATCACATGGGTGCATACCTTCAAGTGGGCTCTGGGATACTGTTTTCGCCCTGCTTTTTACTAATTCAGTCACTCAGGTTTACCTGCATTTGACTATATTCTTACTTCCACAACCGGTGCAGGTCAACAATTACTCCGTTCGAATACTTGGATCTAACGGTCGGTTGCATTGCCTAGACTGAATTTGCACCTTATTCTACAAAGCAGTCGAATTTCTTAATGAGAGGCCGACGCACTTGATGTAGCCTTCTCATGGTCCAGGTATCCACGGGTGACTGATGGTTTCTCGCGATTTTGCCAACTCGGCATGAAATTCTGGCTTCTACATAATGACGCTCGTTGTCCTCAGATTGAGGACGGCTCGTTAGAGGAATGTTGTTGTCTCCTGGCCGTAGCATCGTTGTATTTGGTTTCATTTCATTTGGGCTCAGTGTTTGTCTCTTTCTTTGTTTTATTTTCGACAAACACAAGTTCAAAAAGAACTAAACTAACTTCAACTAACTAAAGAACTAAAGTAACTCCTGCTACGAAGGTCAGTAGTCACTTTAGGGAGGAATGGTGGATTTCTCAACACTACAGCGTTTCTGCACAGAGGACGAAAAATGTTGCGAACCGCTGTCGCGCCACTCTTCTCAAATTTGCATCCTCGAACAAAATGTCGCCAGCCCCTAGATATTGAGGTGCTGGACCAGAGTTACCTGAGTGGAGAGAACCTGCACTAAAGACCGCATTAACAAGAAGAAAATGATACCCTCTCCCTGCGAACGCTCTAAAGAGGATACCTTAGGAGACCACGCGGGCCTCAGCACACGCGAACTCAAACCGTCCCAGAGCGTTATTCAGGGCGACAGGAATCTATTAGGTTGTTGCATTATAAATGTCGCTCAGATTTAGCTTCACCCCGCTCGTCTGTGTTTGAAGCTCCAGAGGTACTCAAGTATTTATCCGAAAAAGGAAATCTAAGAGTATAAAAGCGACTGCTCATTCGTACCCTTTTGTTTTTTACCTAAAAATTTTCCTTCGAGCGATGGCTGATCGGGATTCGTGCGTGTGCACGCGAATGCTCAATTACGTCTTGAGGAGCTGAATCCAACTCACATGGTCACAGCGAGCTTTTTTTACTGAAAAGCGACCTACATCAAACCGTGCATTGGCTTGGCGAGAAAGAAAAGTAATGATTTCATGGACTCACTTGACGACGAAAAAGCTGCATGTTTCAGAAAAATCATAAGCAAGAAGGTTCGAGACGGGTTGATGGCCTTTGACTTCGCCGCCAAACACCTCTTGTCACATCCCATCTAACTACTGATTATCCGAGTCAAAGCGGTAGGTTGTGAAGAAGAAACAGTTCTGGAAGTGCAAAAAATTTAGACTGTGAGTGTCCACGTCTGCCGACGCACAGTTGCTGCGATTCTTCGAGACGGGCGTCGAGTCTCTGCGTGAGGAATGGCGAAACCTAAGGATAGTATCCATCTCTCGTTTCGTGGTGCCGAATTGTTCCAACAAAATTTTGTGTACGTCCGAAAGCGATATTTATAATGCAACAATCTAATATATCGATAAAGTTCGCTGTTCTTGTAGTATGTAAGCGCTTGAGCAGCTACTGTCTATGGGCGGTTGAACATAGGTCGACTTTCAGGGAAGTTGAACGGTAAAAACCGCGTTGCAACATTTATGGAGCATTTCCGTAAATGTGAAAAAAAACCACAGGCCTTTGAGAAGTGTCGATCACCTTTTTGTTTGTGCCTTTACGTGAAATGCTTTATCTTGGGTAGATCGGCTGCCAACACAAAGACGAACGTGTTATGTGAATGAGGTCCAAATGTCACTATATCGAAGTTGTAGGCTTGGGCTTCCAGCACAACACTGCTACTGTGGTTCTGCCTGCTCGTCTTGGGCCACGCGGGTCTTATTCACTGAAGATATATTCGTGTGGTGGTACACAGATAATCTTTCCCTTTATTATTACCAGGTGACCTACGTTTATTGGTGCGCTATTGGACGAGTTCTTGACCGGAAGACAAGCGGTTATTGAGACGGTTATTGAGCCGGAATATTTATTGCGGATGCAGAGGACGAATCCAGCTTCCACATAGCTTACGCTCGCCGGCTTATTGTTGACGCCCACCTGCCCACAGCTTGTTCTTTATTTTCTCGATTCTCGCTGCAATTATCGGCTTCGCGTCCGGGATCGTGCAAAGTGCTCTATGATGTCCTCTGTCTCGAGGGATCAGCCCACTCAGAATAGTATTGCGCACAATCTTGCAGTACCAACATGTTTTGGACTTACTCGGACATACCCTCCTTTGATCGCAGTTTTCCAAGCAATATTCGCACAGGTCTTCGTCTGAGATGAAGTTCCATCTGTCCGTTCCGTCCACTATTTCGGGACATGAATCCGAATAGTGATCGTCGTTTCTCCCACTAAAGGTACATGGAGGGCATCCCCTAGCCTTCACGCCGATCTTCCGTTTTGGCAAGTACTCGTAGCTATGCTGGAGCTCGGCTAATTCCCTTTCCATCCTTTTCCTATCTTCGTCTGTCAAACCATTTCCTCGTAACCAGGCCTTTCCGCAACTTGATGGTACACTGCTTTGCTGGTAGTGGTCTCGTCTTCTTTTTTCTCAGCACCCGGCTCGCTGTGGTCCCATTTCTTCCTTTTGGCTGACACCTCCTCGTCCTTGTCGTCGTCTGGGAAAAATATAAGAAAAAGCTTTCTAACCGTATTGATTGATAGCGTAGCTATAGCTACGATCAGTTCGGCAGCTTTAGCAAGCCAGTATTAAGTAACGGATATCTTAACGTCGTTTTTTCACCAAGAGTATTGGACCAGCAATATTTTAATTCAGAATCCGAAGAGTGAAATAGCATAAACACAGAATGACTTCGTAGGATCCCCTGCTCCAGCACTTTGAGTGGAAAGCTTGCACGATTGAAGCTCGGAATTTTTTGAGCCAAAAAAGAGAGACAGGTCGGTTTTGACATCATTGACTAATCATACCTCTCACTTGCTATGAAGTTGGGTCAAAAACGCACCCTTTTTGAGCACGCGTGAGTAGCAGGTGAGCACATTTTTCAAAATGTGTTGCTGAACCAAGTTCGTGGAAATGTTTGTGCACCATCAAGCTATCACAATCAAGGTATCCTACCATTTGAGCACAAATCTGGCACAGCCCTTTCTCGGCCGGCTTACCTACGGCCATCTTTTTGAAGACGATTGCAGGCATTCTTTCGAAGGCTTCACTGTCTTTTAAGAAAACTAAGGAAAACCGGTGAGCATTCCAAACGGTAGTATCCCCTCTTTCAAAAGCAATGTTGGTTTGGTTGGCGCACCTGTAGCTTCCAGCCCGATTTTGGAGGCTTTTTTCACACACATGTGAATTTACGCAATGAATCTGAGAATTTCAGAAAAAAATATAAAAATTGGGGGAGAGTTAAATTGTGAAGTAACAAAAGGGAATAATAAACAATATATTACGTAGTGTTCATCAGCAAGAAAGACGTTCCTAGAAATTGATTCGCCATGTTAACTGTCTCCAAAACTTCTGAACTCAGAAAAACGACATTAAGATATCCGGTACCTAATACAAAGGTGGTTGTGCAATTGCGAGTTTTATTCACATCTAACTAATAACTCATCACTTTTCAATCATTGTTGTTTTTCACACATTTAGATCCCTTATAGCGTTGACAATCCCCTATACACATACTGATCCCTTCGTACGACTCCCCCCCCCTTGTAGATTAACCCTTTCACTTCTGGTGGGACACATATGTCCCACTTCCCTAGTCAAAGGCATTACCACAATTTCAGGGAATATTGAGGCAGGAGCGCCCATTTGATGGCTGAACTGTGCACATATAGAAGCTCTCTAATTCTCACTATGACAATTAATCGTCAGAAATTAAAGCGAGTCATCCTGAGGCCATCCAAAAGCTTCAGGAGCATGATCAACGTTGGGCACCATATGCCACTACAGTTAACAACGCGTCGGCGATGTAGAAACTGCGCGAAGTTAAAGAAAGAAACTCGTACAAAAATAAGTGTGCTGCTTGCAACGCGCCCTTGTGCATATCATGATTTACTCCGTACCATTCATATACCATATAATGTTGACCTTTTTAGACATTTTTTTGTAAAAATTTCGGATCATTGAAGAGATCAATAGTGTGGTGATCAATATAATGTGTGGTTGTAAACGCTCATTAAATTGTCAATTTATTAAACGAAAGATCATCCGAGCGGAAATGGTGTTGTGACAAACGGGCCGCTTCCGCGCGCATAGTGCCTAGATCAAATCCCAGGTCAAATCCAACGTACATCAGCCAAATTTCTACAGATGGCTGTCTGTTGCTGGGAGGGATAGTTGCAACACAGAACACATTTCTCATTCAATTGTAAAATGTCGTAGCCTATGGGTTAAGTACGACGACTTCGACCCTCATCGAACTTCGATCAACGGACGAATTGATTTTTTTTCTGATTCAACCTCCCTACCCCGTGAATTCGACTGGAGGCTAAATGCTTGAGCTTCTAACCATGAAAGGGATCAAGCAGCGCCCACCATTCCATTATTGCCGATGAGCGAAGGTCAAGCGCGAGTTTTCAGCAATCAATTCGCTACAGCTCGCTTCAAAATTTAGCTAGAAATGCTGTTTTATACCCATTTGGTGCCCATTTTTGCAAGGGGCGATTCTGGGCGAGTGACGTTCATCGGTTTATAGTTGAAGATCTACAGTATAATACTATTTGATGAGCGTGACTACTGAAAAGCTGTTTTCTGAGAAAAGCCGATGAGAGGTCACCAAGTTTTCTGTTTGAGAATGCATCTTTCAATGCTAGCTCGTCAAATTATCCAAAGGGCTGAAAAGGTCACTGTAAGAATCGTCCAAGCGATTCTCCGAGATCTCCAAATGTCTCGCAATTTTTGATCTTTTTTTCGGGATGTCGTTAAATCAGATTATGTCAAGGTTCAGGTGAATTCACTATTTTCTTATGACGATTATTCATCGTGAGATGGCCAGTGACCGCTTTCGATAGTGTCGATGTGGGTCAGCATTGTTCCGTGGAAATGTACAGGCGCAGATCCAGTTCTCCCCTAGACAATGTCCCGAACGGTTGCACTGCTGGTCTCATGCTGTGAGTTTGATTTGAAAGTCTGAATCATTGAATGAATTCTCACTGTATGTGTTGATACAGTGTTCGTTTTTTTTACAGTAGTTCTTGTGCACGCGCTGGACGTGAAAAATCGAGTGGAACTCAATAGGAGTAAACAGAAGGTGAACGGATCAGTGAAGACCATCAAGGACGATTGCATGAAGGTGAGATCAAGCTCCGAAGATCGATTGAAACTTGTCACCTGGATTTTTATTTTTTAAATCGTCCTATTGAAACAACTTTTGACCTCGTTTCAAACTTGCTAGAGCCCGAGCGAGAACTATGTGTGTGTTTCAATTTTGTGAGCTTTTTTCACTTTTCTTGAATTTTCTGCAAAAAAATCACAGAGGCAAAAGAGTCTCGATCAACCAATGTACCAGTTCTGGCGAGTATCGTTATTCAAACTACTACCCTGCGGCAATCGTTTTCAATATTTAGCCAAAAAATTTTTGACGGATGTATGGTGAAGCTCACAAAGCAGCGCAGTGATCTTCATTGCTTTGCCACGCTTTTAATTTTTCAGTCACTGAGTTCTCTATAACTTTCAGGAATCAATAACCAACCATAGTTTTAGATGTGGTCTGAAAACTCCCACCATTGAAGATATTGTTTGGTTCCGTGGCCTGTGGCATTGATTAATTTGAATTTAATCAATTTGTTACTTATTAATATGTAGAATAATGAAATCAAGAACAAGATCAACCATGAAATAAGCAGATTTGATATAAATAGATAAATCGAGAACTGAGCAGAATCGTCCTATTTGAAGTTTCTCATGATATATTGCTACTTTGAGGTCGGCAATCGTTTGGGATGTGCGTGCTCTGTATGTAAGGATGTGGTTCAATTCACGAGGATAATGATTCTCGATCACGTTGTAAGTGAAACATTTATTCATACTATTTTAACAAAAGTCCGAAGGTCTTTGAAACAAGTCGAAGTAATTGCTGCAAAAGGATAGAAATGAAAGCAAGTTCCCCAATGTATTCTTACAATCCACGAAGAATGTATCCCAAATCGAATCTTGCCACCTGAAAATGCTAACTCTTTCTAGTACTTAAAACTGCATCGGGAAGGTATATACGCCACACAAAGCAGACCTGAAGACTACTTGAGAGGTACTCTGCCCCGAAAGCGTTCCACCCACTATTTAGTTGGTGATTGGCACGAGCTGTGTCGACAGCAGCGGCACGACTGGAGCAACGCAACTTGAACATGGATTGGCTTGATGCCAGCGAACGCCTTGCGTCAAACTCGACCATACGTTCGCCATCTTCGCCAACGATCCCTTGGTTGGTGGCTGGCTCGTCCATTATCGAAGGTCAACGGCCAAAGAGAGGGGTGCAATTTGGCGCAATCTTGACGGTTTTCTTTGATTTTTTTCGCCACTGGGGCGTTACTATAGCAAAACCGCCACCGGAAGTCAACTCGAAGAATCATTCACTGGGGGGGGGGATAGAGTAACCCACGGTAGCACAGATGCGCCGTGCGCGACAACGGCTCTAGGGCTTTAGGAACTTTGGTTAATAATCTTGGCCTTTGGTCGAAATACGTTGACTGCGTTCCCTTGCGCAACTGCGTGGTCCTTGCGCGATTGAGTGTAAAGTGCGCCGCATTCGAAGGTAGGGGCCATATTGCAATGTTTTTACTTGCCTATTCCGTTAACTTATCATATTTCCTTGTTTGTATTGGTGCATCCGCAATTGCAGTGTTGCGGTTGTTGGGCCATAAATGCAATGACGACTCGTTTGACACCCCCGTCCCATATTTCGAGGGGAGTCAGTGTTTAGGGCTTTATCGGCGATTTTCTTTGTTGCTTTTATCTTTTGCAATCAGCTCGGAATCCACAGTTTCATTATCGAGCGCTTCCACCCCACCAATCAATCTGGGGGTGTTACTTCAAAGCGAGAGATTACGATGATATTGGTTGGATTTACAGTAAAAGTAGGGATGCTCACTAATGTGTATGTAGCGAAAAAAAGCAAAAAAATCCTTCTAGAACACGCAAAATAAGCTCTGTTTCCCTGATTGTTGACCATCGACGTAGGACGATCAAGCAACCTAGTTAGGAGTCGTTTGCACGTGTTAACCTGATAGCCATCATAATACCAGCATCACCATGCTTTGTGATAACGGTTTCCACCCAAAAGTTATATGATACGACCGCTCGAAGTGAGATTCCCTTTCAAAATGATAATCGAACGATGTTGCTGCTGGCAACTACTAATAGGCGGAGCTTAGGCGGAGGCGGAGCTCAGAGAGGATTGGCAAGCCCAGCGTTCTGCAACTAGCGCACCTTGGGCCACGAAAGATCACATATCGCATCCTCTGGCCCCTGACCACTGCTTCCACTAATGCATTTACTTCCATCCCGCATCCACCCTTTATCATAATCTCTCGCTGTAAGTATGCACACTTCCAATTTCAATCCAACCTGATGTATCGTATTCCCTCGCTTTATTCTGCCGAAATGGCGAGAACTGCAAAGGAAATGTTGTCTCCACATTAATAGGAATGAGATCGTTGGGTAACGGAGCTTTGGGCAATGCCCGTGTTGCCTGTGTGATCGTCCCCCAAACCCCTTTCCCCAAATGGCTATGTATTTCGAACTGGCTCCACCACACAGCTAGCATACTCACTTCCTGTAAGCTCAGTAGCTGGAGGACATACACAACTTTAACTTCCATCTGAGAGCAGGTGCAAAATAGAAGTTAAATAAACTCTTTGACTGTTTTTACTCACATATTGATTTTTTCTGTCATTCTTAGTGATAGCTACTTCTCACTAACGAAAGAAATTGTTCAGTGTTTGTAGACTATTTGGAATTGATTGTGCTTACCCGATTATGTTTCAGCCAACCACGGAGCATGTGCTCGACAAAGTTTGTAGGCGTATCTTCAAATCCGACGTATCGAAAGAACGCCTGTGCGAAGATATCGTCAAGAGCGAGCTTCCAGAAATTATTAAGTATGTAAAGGAGCGAATCGATCCACGTAAAGTGTGTGTGAAGTTCTGCTGATTTAGCTACTTGCATTTGACGTGTTCACAATACTAAGTCATTACCAAATATTCATTGGCTGTACCTGCTATATTAGTGTGCTTATTTGGTTCATAAAACGTTTCACTCGCTCGGCGTCAAGCTCGTTCATCCACTTTCCGTCCTTCTTGAATTCCGATCCAACAATTAAAGCATCAGCACTTCGGAATTGATGCACATTAGACGCAGTTACGCCTGACCCGACGAATATCGGCAACGAGCAGTGTGTCCGCACAGCTGAAGAAGTAAGTTGAAGTAAACACGATCCTATGGTTGCAATTGTGGAGGAAAGCGTGTTGGTGGAGTGAAGTGCATATGGAAGAAAACAGCCCATTTCGAATTTCTACGTGGACTAAGGATTGGTTAGCCCTGCGTCTAGCCAATCTCGACGAGAGCCGTACTTGTTGTTATAGCACGGAGTATTTGCAGTTTTCAAATTGTGGCGCGTTGGTGGCAGGGTCAACCGTGCGTTCCGCAAATTTCAAAATTTTTAAGACCCCCTCCCTTTCGAAAGGTAACAGTACGACTCCCCTTGTATTAGCTCTCTGTCTTTTTCACACTTTTATGACCAACCGACATGGAAAGGTAGTGGACAGTGAGATATTCGCGTGGTTTATCTCGCTCAGAGGACGGGAATCGAAGCAATATGAAACATCACTCATTAAATAGAAGTAATTCCCAAAATTTTGCATAAACCTAAGCATGGTTATAATGGTAGACTTTTATTTCAGGAGCCTTCCAATCTTTTCCGACCACCTTTTTCAAAGTCCAACAGCAGTTCCTATTACACTGTCCACTCAAGAAAGGAAGTGTTATCACAATAAAAGTTTCGTGAAACGGAAATGAAAAGTAATCGAAGAACATGAGTTGGCATTATCATTTTGAGACGTCGATCAAGTGCTACACAAAAATTGGAAGAAAATTCGTGTGATCTTAAGTTAGAAGTTGAGGTTTAGAGGCAATTTCGCACTTATATTTACCACAATGTCACAATGGAAGCTTTTCTTAAAAATGTAAATTTGTGAGATTTCGTGGAAAAGCCTGAGTGGAATTATAATTATGAAACGCAGTGTAGACAGGGGTGAGGGCCATTACGTTTTGGCGTTCTAAACGTGGTTAGGGAAACGCTTCTCTGAGCTTAATGAGAGGATCTCGAAAATGATGGTTCCAGCCCTAGGAAAAAGCTGCTTAGGGTCGGGGATGGGATCTCTTTACAGACCAGGAAGTCTTCTGTTCTGGCAGAAAGCTTCAATCCTACCGTCGAAATCCGCGGTATCAGCAGCTTCTCCTGTGCAGCGTCCCGTCACGATGACACCATCTGCGAGGAAAAACTGAGCTGCTTCGGCGACATCAGCAATGGAGAGGTCGGACGTAACAGCATGAGATCTGAACCGAAGAAAATCCTAATATCTGAATAAGGTTGGCTAAATCATATGTCCGTTACCCACGAGTGCTTTTTCTTCACATCAGTCACGACAGCGATAGAGTCAGCTCCGATTAAACGCCTATATCGGAGGAGCTCGCCAGCACAGCCATCCATCCATCCCTCATCGGCTACATGGGAAAACACAAAACACTCTGCCCGGATCAGATCGAATCCTATGAGTAAATTTAGAGCTTAATGCGGAATAT
>KZ345201.1:7211-18272 GCA_002352805.1 Teladorsagia circumcincta
TTAAAAACGAAACATCAAAAAGTTGATGGAATTCACTGTCGCATTGAGGAGTGCCGTTGGTTCCCCCCATATTGAATGTTCTTAATGGCTTTGATTTGATTTTTATCGCAATGCATCATGAACAAGCCTAGGAAAACCGCGTAATCACAGTAATAACAGGAAATAAGAACAAAAACGGGTGCAAGAAGCCGTACTCAATCAGCCATGGATATACGTTCCATTTAACACACGTTCCTGGTTGGCCCTATAGCATTCCTTCGCAACACGTGATTGTGAGGCGTCCTGCTACTTCCATAATCCATGCGTTTCGTTTTTAAACCTAATTTCAGATTGACGAGCGCAGATTAACAGCTTGAAATTTGGTTTGTAAAACACTTACACCATCGTATTTTACTCCATTAACCAAGAAACAGCCATTTGAAACAACAAAAATAAAAATATTTATTCAATCGAGAAAAGAATTAAATACGTATTCGTTTGTGGGAGTTGTGGCCCTAAAGAGGGCCGTTGGGTTAGATGAGTGCAGCCTTCACGGCAGCGATTATACCGGAGAGTAGCGATACTAGCGAATCAATTGCCAACAATCCATGTTTCGGATGCCTAAAGCGGCTAGATTGGGAGCACAGACGTCTTGGAGAGCGGTCGCCCTAAATTGTGCAATCTAAAAACAAAGCAAGACAGTATCAAACTCGAGAAAAATTAAGTGAGCATGGGGAAGAGAAGAATAAATAACCCAAAGCAAAACATTTGGAGAAAAGTCCATACCTCTTACAAAGGACCTACCGCATTATGACTTGCTTGCTACAAAGCTTACAGCAACATAAAATAGAGAAATAGCCAAATGTTTCCAGTAAAAACGCATCTGAAAACCAGACTTGTAACCCGCATTTTCAGGGTACTGTGATTCACTTAAAAAGAAAAAGTAATTTTAACATTGGCAGCTGAATCGTTGAGCATTTTAGGCTTTAAAGCATCAGAACGCTACTGAAACTCGAAGCGAATATGTATACGTACCTTGTGGAAAACTAGTTCTATGATACGCTTAGTGACCAAATACAAACATATTAATGTGTCTGGGGCGTCGCATTATGACACCTAATTATTCATGAACTGGCTGTTCCATAACGATCTGAAAAATGCGAATAAAATAAAACATCCTAAGAACGACAACGCTATTTTACAAGAACATCGTAACCATATCGGAGATGTGAAAAAAAAAAGAAATCCTGCCATCAGTTGCAAAATTGACCATTTGAAGTAAAGAGACAAAAATGAAGCATAAATTTCACGAGAAGCCAAAAGATGTTCCGAAAAAAGTCCTGAAATTCCATGCTTAGATGTCGGTCAGACTCCACGATGGTGACGAAGAAAGAGTAAGAAAACCAAAATCAATCAACGGCGGCGCTATAGCGCGGAGTGTATCGATCGTGGGCGGGGTCAATCGCTAGTTACTTGCACACAATCACCATCGCGCGATGATGATCGCGCGATGGTGATCGCGAGATTGCATTTGCCAATCGCGCGATCACCATCGCGCGATTGCAATCGCGCTTCAATCGCCGACTATGACGGCGATCAAAAGTGCAAGCGACGGGCGATTGGCCCCGCCCAATGCTAATGCAGCCGACATCGATATCGATCGCGGTGGGCCATTGCCCGTCGCTTGCACTTTCGGCAGAGCGATTGCGCAATCGTTTGCCAAACGCCGGCGACGGGCGATTGGCCAGGGATAGTGACACCGATGGGCGATCGCGATCGCCCATCGCTGTCACCATCGTGGAGTCTGACCGACATCTTAACGAAATGTTTCAGAAGTTAAGCTCGAGCGAGTATTGGAAACAGGTATGCTATCTAAATGGTAAAAGGTTATATATACACAACAATAAATATGAAAAAGAAAGCATGAAGTATGCACCCTCACCCCTGCCAGCCGCTATCGATTGTGGGCGGGGCCAATCGCCCGTCGCTTGCACTTTTGGCACAGCGATTGCGCAATCGCTTGCCAAACGCCGGCGACGGGCGATTGGCCAGCGATGGTGACAGCGAAGGGCGATCGCGATCGCCCATCGCTGTCACCAACGTGGAGTCTGACCGACATCTCAACCGTGCGTTGCGCTGATTTCAAAAACTCCAATAACCCCTTCTTTCAGGGGATCCCATTAGGCTCTCCACCACCTCCATCAGCCTTATGGGAGTCCCGTGAAACGAGCTGACTCGAGACAACCGTCGAGGGCGAAGGGGACAGGGTAAAATATGGCTGAAGAGACAGAAAATCCTCTAATTTTTATCATCTACTTCTTACTCATTTCACAAAATCGTCTCAGAACCCGTCAAAAACGCCGCCACCTCTCCTGTCACCTCGATCCATCAACTTCTAAAAATACGACCCCTTTTAAAAGGGCCTTCCTCGTCGAGAACTGTGCAACGCAACCTAATCCTGGACCGGAGGGGATTTCGAGGCATATTGTGCGCCTTATCACGCTGTTGGTAGCGCACCTTCTGTCGCGAGATTGCCATCCGTCGCTAATTGGACCTTCCTCTACCCCCTGCACTGTCAATCCTTTTCAATGAAGGGTAGTTTTCTAGCAGTTTTTGTATTGCCGAAGTGATGGAGGTTAGTCGCACCAAACTCTTACTTCCTCCATGCACTTGTGACTGCGTGACAATTCAGTTAATAGTTCATTGCTTGCGCGAGGCCTTCAAAACAAAAGCTCAACTAGGCCGGTGTTCGGAGGAATCTTCCCTTTTCAAGGCTATGTATATTCGCGTTTGCCTTGCAGTACATTAAGTCAGGGCGTTCAGAATGCGCAGCACCGCAAGGGGTACGGTTCCTGGTGCTAAGCTTTTATTCAAAGACATAGTATGAATAGAGATAGTGAGTCGAGGATGTGTGGCAAGCGTTCAATGGGCTCTGCTTCAAATTTAGTATTTTGGATGTTACTCAGTGATTCCGCCCAGGAGGATCAATCGAAATTCGACCGGTCGTGGCTACCCTTCAAATTGAGTAAACTACTATCGACTTATAGAAAATTTTCTCATACTTCTTCTTGCTTGACCCTCCCTTCGTCCTCAGCCATTCGGACCATACTGTTGATAAGTGCCATCCATAGACTTACAGTGTTCATCATATCCATGATGAACGAGATTTTTTAAGTTCGCTCTGCGAAAGTTTCACAAGAAAACGGGACTATGATCAAAACTTTCGCCCCAGGCGGAACTCGATACTCGCACTCCGTCACCTTGCCTCGGAAGCGTAACTTGTAACGCCCTTGCTCGGTTGGCGAAAGGTGGGGGTTCGAGTCTCGTCTGGCGAAAGTTCTGTTCACAATCCAGTGTTCTTGTGAAACACTTCTGAATGATTTTGATGATAGGCAAGTTCCGAGATTTTTAAATTCATGGTCGGTCAGCCTGAAATTCATTTTTGCTCCCGGCTGTTGCTGACAGGATTTGCTATGAGTTCACTTTCTTCTTCGGCTTTCATTATTCATGTCATTCAAGGTATTTTTCCGATTCAATTCATTTGTGGGTCAAAAACACTGAAGAGATATAAAAATGGGAGTTTGCTCACCTAAGGCAGCTCCAACTTTGTATTTCCCGTTGTTCCCGTTGTTGAGTCGTCGGCGCATCGATTCCACTTTGCTGACTCGGTTCCTTCTCCACACTGATTTATTCCTTCGCTACTTCCATGTACGTCGTTTGTGGCTATAATTGTATTCGTGGTTCGTGAGCAATGCAGATTGTGTGAATCATCTGGCTGTTCCATCTCCTCCATCCACTCCACCATCGCCTTGGCGAACGTCGTCTTAGCAGTCTGTTTGTTTTCATCGCCGTTGGTGCCGGCCTCGACAATACTTCAAAGACCCTTATCGGTCTCGTTTTAAGCTTTAGTTGGACGATTCGGGCCCGAAAAAACCCCATTGATTGTTGCGTTTCTGCCGTTCTTCTCTTGAAGTTGGCTTGTCGCTTTCTATCTCCCTCGGTTTTCCTCATCTTATCTGTCAACGTTCCAAATCTTTTCTTGAAATCATTGAGTTTCAACGTGCGGATTGATAATTTGAACAACTCTGCTAGGACTTCTTCTTAAACAAAGTGAACTGATGAGCGGAATCAAGCAAGAAACCTCAGAAACTTTTCCAACGCTGAGTAAACAGTAGAGCCTTTCTTTGTTACCCTTACTGTCACCACAATGTAAGATCATCCGCCTTGCCAATGAGCGCAAGGTGGCCTACGGTAATTGCTTCAGAAGCAGCAGCGTAATTGCCTTGATCGAGTCGCTTGTAGGTAGTAGTGTTGCTCTATTGTATCAGCTTCTTAGAAACCAGTATTTCGGACAATGAAGTGTATTATGGCTCATGATCCTAATGCAGTACCGCCTTGAATGTCGACTAGCCGACGCGGCTACTGGCGTGGGCAGAACCTTCTGCGAATAGCAAGTCTGTCGTGCTTGAAGAGTCCTAGCTTGAAGGAGGATTCCATGATAAGGTCAGAGGTCTAAGAAGGTGAATATACCTAGTGGAAAGGTAGCCGAGCCACCGAAGATTCGCAACTGCTGGTTTCGCAGCGATGGGATGCCTCTAGCGCCATAGCAGGGGTGACCCGCACCGCTCGCGCCGCCGTCCGCCCACCGATCGGTTGACCCTCACCGTCTGATTCTAGCCACTCTAGCAGAGCGAATGTTAGCACCGATGAGACACACCTAACGTGCAGATAACAGACTAAAAGTGTCCCATTTCTCGGGTCCCCAAGCCGTTTTCCTTTTTTTCGGCCCTCCGTAACTGGCCACCTTTAGCTTGTTCCAGTAGGCTGTCTTTTCATCGGAACTCCGCCTTTAATATGAATGTCAACTTTTTTGTTCGGTAACCGATTTTACCAACACCCATCCCGACCCCTGATGACGGTAGTACTGAAACTTGACACCAACTGTTTTGTGACCTTCGAATCAGAGTTCGCATTCTGGCGCAGTGGAATGCGTGATTTTCGTTCATAAGCCCTTCTAATGCAACATTCCGTGGCATTGAAAAGTACTTATAAACGCCGTTTATGTCTGTTCTCTTTGAAGAAAACATTCTTTTAGACAATTTTTCATCTGCTGGTATGTGAGTCCATGAACGAGACACTTTTGAGAGCTATCCTTTTTTTGATTTCCTGCGGCGGTCTCTTAGAAGTCGCGTTCGATAGTGATTATATTCAGAAGTAGATAAAGGAATGCATGCCCCAAAGTGTCCATAAACGGCAAGAAACAACAGTGTCGTCTTCCTTACAGTACTTTCTGCGGGTATCTGCCAGCGATACTTTCATTTAAACTTTTTCTAGTAACAACTGCCTTTCTTTCTTTCTTCCGAATTAGTGAGGAGCACTGTTTGTAGTAGCAAATCGTCCTCCTGCTCTACAGCTGTTTAGCGAGACACTTCCAATGATTTGGAGAAAGAATTAAATGACATCGAAAATATTGTTTTGTGGTTGTACCTAGAAAGCGAGTTAGCCGCTGGTGGCTCTGCGGGCCAGGCAACAAAGGCCCGGATAAACGCAGCGTGAGTGAAGTAGAGGGGTCCAGTAGCATCTCCAGCGATCGACGATGCTCCGAAACGCTCTGCACACTCTAATCGCTTCTCGGTCGCCGTACATTCAAGATGTTACGGGGAAACCTTCATAACTCCTTCAACAGAATCGTTGAGCAGATTAAGAAGGTAGATTTGAGATCAGCATTTGTAGGCGCATACAGTATTGAACATCTCATCTTTAAAGGCAGGGGTCATGATCGAATTGGTGTTTTATTTAGTCTGACAATGGAACAAGAGATGCAAACGATGCACTCCATTTTATGTAAAGTGGACCACGATACGAAGGAGAGGCACAACGCAGCGATGAGAGAGCATGCGCGAGAAAGCACGTTGTACGAGATGGCGCAGACATCGCGGACGAGTAAAATGGTAGCGGGCGCAAACCGATCGCGACCTGCGCCTCTTATAACCATTTCGTCCTGAGAGCTTTCCCTGTCAGGAATATATTCTCACGTCCAGCCCGTACCCATTTTGCCAATTCTTCCTGCCATTTTCGCATCTTTCCCTTGAGTTCATCGCTGCTATCCGCTACCAGGGCGATGTCGTTGGCGAGTGGATCGTCCTCAGTGACCTCTCTTTAAGTCCCTTTCCCATGGTAACTAAGATCAGAATAAAGCGCAAGAGAAAGAGGCACAGAGCTGACGTTCAGGTTAGGGCTCCTCATCTTTTGCGAAAAAGGAGAAAATCCGTTAACGAAACTCACTAGGATCTTACCAGGAAAGCTTTCCAGGACATGGAGCACATTTCGAAACGGTTTTTTCTATTTCATAAAGACACGTGCACGGAGCATAAAAGTGAGAACAATTTTTTTCTGAGCGACTCGGGGAATGCCAAAATCATGACGACACTCTGGCTTGTGGTTCGATCCCCACTGAAGAAAAATTTTTGCATTTTTGTGCTTTCTGCTTTCTTGGGCTCATATATGTCTAATCTTATTCCTTGTACAAAATGTTTCCATTACGCAGCCCTTCACCCAAATGCTGAAGGTCTGCTAAAAACACAGAAAATCAAACTGCAAAGAAAAAATTGCTCTCTTTTTTCTGGCCATCCCAGGGCTGCTCAGGAAAAAAGATTACCAGTTTTACGGTCCACGCACGCACCCCTATAGCATGCAACAAACTGTTTCGAAAAAGCGCTCCATGACCTGAAAGGATTTCCTGGTTAATCCATTCATTGTAGAGCTTTCCACGCGTAATCAAGAATATTTTTCAACTGTTCTGCTGTCCGCTATTTCTTGAGACCTGTTGACCCAAGTCTGCACAGCGCCTATGACTTCAAAAGAAATAAACAGACAAGGGAAACCCTCTGAAATTAAGTGCTCGCTAAAAAGCTTCTCCCTCTTTTGTTCACTACAAAGGATTACGCTTATATAGATCGCACGTCGTAGTCTATAACGATCATTCCTACCTTATGTTTCTGAAAACCTTAAGCGCGTTGGGTGCAGACCACACACCATAAGTGACGACGGTCCACAAAATGTAAAAGTTTTCTCAGTATGAAAGGATTAGCCTTTTGCAGTTTTAATCCATCAGATGCCTTCTTTCCATTGAAGCGATCATTTACCGATTATCAGCTATCACTATGTATCACTAGTTACCAGATTTACTTGGAAGCCGTCGTCGTTTGTGGTGTGTGGTCTGCACTCGGCACACTTCTGCTTTCCGGAAACAGAGTATACCTTTCTAACTGTTAGTGGGCAGAGAGGGTTAAATACCCTTCGACTAAAAAATTCCAAAGTAGAGTTCCCCGTCCATTTTTTTTCTTTCTTGACACTAAATCGTGGTCCATCGTTCCGCCATGATGAGTGCGGTCATCATCAACATCACTGTTTCTCCAATTGAATTGAATTACCGATTGCTTTTGCCCTGTTCCCGGTCGGCAACACCTTTTGAATATTGCTGAAAGCATTACACTGCGATTTGTGATTTCAGAATGCAGCTACTGATGCAACGTTATGAGACGGCTTTACGACGCAGCTCTTGCCCGTCGACGGCTCCGCGACCAACTCGTCCTACTCGGCGCTTCGAACCGCAGACATATTATCGTAACGGTAAGGAGTAGTTGAGAATCAGTAGAGTTTTAGCGTTTCAGGTGTTGACGGAGTCAGAACGTGAATATTTTTTGTTTTAATCTCATACTGATATTATTAACGCTGCTTAGATCGGTTTCAAGCACAAAATTCATTTTCGGGTCAATTCATTGCCATAAGAATTTATAGAATTCCTCATCCTGAGTTCCTTTCTACTTTCACTGCTCACAAAATTGACTCATTCAGAATCAGTTTATAAGGAACAGCTATGAAATTCAAAAGGAAATCCAGAGATTGTCAACCTCACGTAACATGTTGTAGTAGCAAGAAAAAGGAGTTGGTGGAGGAGGGCCTCCATTGTGCTCTTTAACCCTTTGACGACCGTATGGCCCGCCGGCGGCTCACACCAAGTCGACCGTGTGGGACCGTCCGATCCGTCGACGGGCCACGGCTGAAAATTCCTGGACAGTTGCCCATTTTCGATAATTTCCAAGTCTTCAAGCAATGATTGGTTAGGGACCCCTACCACAATTTCAAAAACATAGTGGTCCGGAAAATGCTTATGTATAACGCAAAAAAAGAAAAAGCACTTGTAAAAGGGCCACGGCCACATCTCACGATAAGTACGCGCGGTCCCACGCGCCAGGCACATTTAGGGCGCGCGGTCGTCAAAGGATAATACTAAAGATAGTAATATTAGGACCCATGACGTATAATCGACTCATTTGTGGTACTCCGATAAGTACCGGTGTAGTGTGAAAGTTCGTGATGTTTAAGTGGTTTAGAGATTGGTCCCGAATCAGGGAATAGAGGTCTCTGCATAGGGTTGAGGGAGGAGGAGCTTCGGGATGGATGATGGTAAGTGCAAAATTGGACAGGATGTAAGCAGGATGTGTGGGGTGCAGGAAACTCACCGGTTCTTGTAAAAAGTGCTCTTCAAATAACTGCTTTACATATTATTTTAGTAACAGCACCAGAGAGGCCAAAGCAAGGCCAACTGTTTGTTGGTAATTTAGTTGGAGAGGGTAGGAGCTTTTTAAGATGTCTTTTGTGTGTTGGTGATGGTGACATGGCCTTATTCGTGGGTGACCCAGTTACGTGATGTGTATGAAGAGGAAGGGGCTGTAAGATTGTGAAATCTTCCCAACCTCGCGGTTGACCCTGGCCCGAAGGAGTGTTCTTTAGAACCACAGATAAGACAACAAGAAGTGCCCTCCGCCTAGTGTACTATTACTTCTTCATTTCATAGAGGCTATGTGTTCTGGAAGCATTTTGAGGAAGTTGAAAGAAATCGCTTGCACGTCATCGCAGGAATAGATTTCTCTCCTGGCATGAAAACTTCCTCCACATTTCCTCGACGCAATTAACCTACAAACCAGGAAGCTGTTAAGGAGGGCCTAAACTTTTCGGAAACGGCAGTCTTTTGCTTTACAACGCTACTCTCGCGATTTTCAAAGCTCATTAATGAAGCAAGTAATGGTCTTCCGAAGAGTGAAACCTCGCGAGAATTACAATTTCCTCGACAAAATGTCTGTCGAAGTTCAGAATGTCCAACTGCAACTTCATTCCTTGCTACCTATTTTTATTGGGTTGTCCGGAAAGTTTCTGCCGTTTTTGTAGCTCACTTTTGATTGCTTTATTTCTGGGTCGCTTTCGAGAATATGCTAACATTTTATAAATCGTCAGAAAGCGCGTTCCTCCCTCTATCCAAAACTACCGTTCTTTTCAACAACGAAACGCCTTTCCACTTTTTTTAAAGGCATACAACATACTCAACAGCCTGTTTTGCAATAGTTTTTTTTCTTTCACCTCAAACTTGATCGGAAATGTGCGGAAACAAATTGCAATATCAACTAAGCGTTTGGTTTAGAGTCCACAAAAAAAAAATACACTGTGCGGTCGCAATTCAAAATGCCTTTCTGGCGATGCTCAAAGCATTGAAGGAGACTAGAGATATCAGAGACTGTTAACACATTCACGCCGATGGCAGCCTATATGGGCTGCCACTTACTAGTGCTCTGGGACGATGGCAGCCCATATGGTCTGCTAGCGAACAATTGCCTGCCATTTGCTAATATCATGATTTTGTTGGATATTTTCGAGATCAGTGATATATAGTGAGAGAATAACATATAATTCCGAACGTCTTGGTCCACTGCAAGAATAGATATGCTCCAGTGTAGAAAAAATTTTCTGGACCGCATAAAATTTTCGCTTCGGTTGATTCTTCTTATTCTTTAAATACCCATGATTTCGCGAAAGAAAGGAGTACCAGAAGTAAACACAAATCTCTGTGAATGGTAACTTGTCATTTTTGCTGGAACAATCGCGGCAAAAATGCTTTTATTTTCCCCTTTGCAGCGAAAAAGAATAAATTTTGCCTTTTCGCTACCAATTCACGTATTTTTGATCGAAATCATACTATCATGTGCTTAGTTGACCTTCACGCATTGAACACCGCCGAAATTACTTGGTGACATTCACGTTTTGATCATTTACAATACAAAAATCTGTGGCCGTAGGGTGAGGCGGCGGCGTTCCCAAATTCGCATATCTGAGCTAGGTCCGGGTTCTAATGCGGCTGTCGTAACAATTTGTGCATATCTCAGCGTTCTGAGGTAAGCGTTTTATTGCATTCTAAAGGTCCCGATTTTGTAGAGCGTCACTGATCTTGTTGTAGATGTAGAAGACGGCAGCCGTAGAACACCAGTAGACGAGAAGATTTATTGAAGCACTAGACTTCAACTTTCGACAACATACAAAACCTACTATTCTTATTGTTACGCTGCTACGTACAACGCGCGGGTTTGCAAATCATTGATAACATGTCTAATTACAACAGATCGATAACACACTACAACACCTCCCCTTCTAAATTACATCGTATCGGGACCTTCGAGGGTCCAGCTGGAGTCGGCGTTGCTGTCGTCGGTTGCGTTGCGATCGCCGTGGTGGATCGGCCGGAGTTATCCGCGGTGCACGGTCGTTGCTCGCAGAATCGAAGAGTGGTAGATCGAACACGTCCAGAAGTGTGTTTGCCATAGTCGTTGCAGTTGTATCGCTTCTGGGTCGCAGCTGGTTTACATGTCGAGTCCATACCAGATTTCCGCATTGCACGATGTAGGTTGTGTTTCCAGTACGTCGAACGATGACACCAGGTGTCCAAGACTGCTTCGGTCCGCTGTAGTCCTTGGCGTAAATAGTGTCGTTGCGTTCGAAGTTGCGTTGTCGTGCTCCATGTCGGCGATTGAATTGTGCTTCCATTTTGACGTCTCGTAGTCCATTAGTGACGTCTTCTTGGGGTAGCATCAATTCGAGATCGGTTCGTAGTCGGCGTCCCAGGAAGGCTTCGGCAGGTGATCGCTGGTTCGGTGCAGACGGACATGGAGTGGAGCGATAAGCCATCAAGAACGTCTGTAGAGCGTCAACTGTCGATTCCTCCCCCTTCAACTTGGCAAGTCCTCGGTTGAA
>KZ345201.1:49973-62464 GCA_002352805.1 Teladorsagia circumcincta
GGAGAACGTTTTGCTCTAAAGGACCAACCTGAGAGACACTCTCAGTGGTCCAGCAACGTCTCCGCAGCTGACCGAGCCATCACCACGGCTGGGAAACCGCGGCCATGACCGGTGCCGCCCATTCCGATGACCCCTCCTCCCATCTGCTGCCGCTAGTCGTCCTTCCTACGGCCTTCCCAAGGTGAGTTTTTGTTCTGCTCCATTTCAGATGTGTTCATCTAAGGATAGTGCTTTCCCCCACCCCATCAGCACCAGTTTTTTTGGGCCCTCATGAGACTGTTGCTTTAAATGCACTAATCTGTAACATTTGGAGGCGTTCTTTCGATCGTGGATGGTGCATCAGGAACCAGCTGGTTTTGCATGAAGATGGTCTTCGTTGAATCCAGTGGCAAATCGACTTTTTGACAAGCTGTAAATATCGGCCAGCATTCGTTCTACTTGCTCGATTTTTTCGTGCTATAAGAACGGTGCCGTCAGGAAAGCGAATGTGGTGTACTTGCCGATCGTCGACCTTTATTCCCATGTCTTCCCAGTCCAGCTGACGCGTGACGCTTTCGAAAGCGGCGCTGAAAGTTGGGGAGTTTGGGGTCGGATGGTGTTGCCCTGTCAAATCTGTCTCTTCACGTCGATGACGATTTTCTTGCAGAGCGGTGAAATTCTGATCGTAAACTTGCTCTGGAGGTCATCAGGAAACCTTATACAATGAGGAGGAATGCCCTGGTTGCTCAGGGTCTCGATGACCGTTTCTGTCTTAACCGAATCGAAGGCTTTCATAAAATCGATGAATGAGGCGCATAGTGGCATTGCGTACTCTCGTGGCACTTCAGTAAGTCTCGTAAGGCCGGTGTCAGGTTTTGCGCCTTCAAAGGTACGCCAGCAATTCCAGAATGTGAAAAAGTGACGGCTATTCTTCCCACTCCTACATTGACTCTCACCTTCTCAACTCTCATGCTCTCGCGAGCCTGGGAAATTGGCGACAGTCAATGTGTGAATGTGAGGAATTTTCACCTCTTTCTCGAACTCTCGATTAGCTGGTGCAACGGTTATATCGATGGTGCACAGTCACGCCGCTGAATCCACTGATGCCTCGCGCCACCGGCCTAACTGCGTGGATGGTGATATGGTCGTGCTGAATCCTCTTTGAAACCTTGCTCACTTGCATGACTGTCCTTCTTCCAGTGTTCTGCCAATCCTGATAAGTATGAGTCGAGTGAAAGGCTCGTAGACTACAGACAGCAGGCAGGAATATGTGTAATATTGTACAAGTCAAACATTCGCGGTCTATCGGGCTGAATTCGATCTTTTTGCCCAGTCGTTCCATATCGCCACAGAACTAGGCTGTGCATGCCACAACGTGCGGCGTCAGATGGTATTGTATATGCTCGCGTGGGAATGTTTTCGGTTTTAGGGAACATAAGTGGCATCAAAACTGCTTGGCAAAAGTTGTGCGGGCCAAGTTCTTTTGCTGAATTGAAAGTAGTAGTAGTTTTTTTGCGGTGTTGACAACCGCTGAAATTGGCTGCTATTATGAATACGTCAGTTGTATTGCGTTCGGCGGCAAGCACATACCGTTTCGATCGACTTTTATTTAACACGATTGCCTTCCATCTAGAGCTACTCTCCAATTGTTCTCGCTATAAAAAATGGGACTTCGACATTAGTCTGAGAAATTTAAGTACCCATCGACTGCGCGTTCAATATCAAAGGAAGGGTTCCAACCGCTGCTTGATGTCCAGTTGCAAGTCATCATCATGCTTGAAACAGCAGTCCCAGCAGGGTCTGTCACCTTCGATGCTGTGGTGTGGAAATGACGCTGCTATGGCGCTCGCCCTAATCAAGATCATAGGAAGTGCCGTAGACCAAAAAACTCACCTCAGGAAGCCGAAGAAATCCAGGAAGACGCCGTTGACAGGGGTGTTCGCGAATATCTTCGGGAACGCCCATTTCCCAACCATGAATGTGCGAAACTTCCCGCTGCGGGAACCCCAGGTCCACCACCGCTTAGAGCAACAGTCCCAGCAGGGTCGTTCATCGTGGCGGCTACCGGTCACCCACTCTTGCCAGCCGTGGAGTTCGTGTGATTGGCTGCAGAGGCATTTGCGATCGTGTATCCACTTCAAATAGTCCCTGCGGTCCGAAAACGATCGCGAACGCCTTCGCAATCGCGATATGTCCGCGCATGTTACATGTTATATGTTCATCAGTTGATTAGGTAAGCTATAATCGAATCAGGGTGTTTATAATTTATTGCAATGTCAGGATGTGAAACAATGAAAACAAATCATGTCTTCACTTTTGGTTTTCTGCGCTCACCACATATGTCAAGAATTTGTCTGTTTCAGTCAGTGGCAGCACTCTGAATCGTGGTGCGAGTACGAATGGGCAAACCGCTGGCTCGGACACTCGACAGTTGTGCAATGCAATTGTGCGTCATGTTATCGGTTTTATATGTTATTTCTCATAAATACGTAGTAGGCTACCAAAAAGGAACTGTTAGCAATGCTTTGTTTTAAACAGTATAGCTCCTCTCCGCAGGATAGAACTCCTCTTGGGTGGTGTACAGGTAGGCAGGAGATTATGAGTGAAGAGAATTCAAACAAGGTTTATCTCCTTGCTAGTTCTCTGGGGTTCCTTCTTGGTGTCAACACGGGAGCTGGAATTTTTTTGAATTTTTTTCCGACTCTAATTTCATATTAGTTTTGCTTTCGATGACACTTTTTTAATTGGGAACAGTTCAAATATAAAGACTTCACATGTGCTATAATAGTCTGATATAAATACTCGAATTTCAATGAGAGAGTGAGGTATAGTTTTCGGCACTCTACCCTTGAGAGCCATCTTTCCAAATTCTGGTGCTCACGTAAACAGATTTTTTTCTCAAAATCTAACTACGCGCGTACTTTAGCTAGAGGTTCGTTCACATGGGGAATATGACATGCAAAGCTCGCGTAACTCTTTGGTTTGGTGCGGTAACTTCTGTCGTCCACCACACAAGCGCCGGGACCAAAATCCACAAAATTCATCAGACTTCCAAAAACGGCCTTAGGTCGGACCATACCTGAGTGCAAATGTCTAGCTAAACCTTGGTTTTGGATCAGACAAAGAGAAGTGTGGCCGTATAGGCTCAAAGTATAACTTTTCTTCCAATGAATGGTACTCTTACGGTTTCATTTTAGAGGAATTTCTCCTTGACGGCAGACGAAGATGACTTTTCCTTGGGCGTGCTGAGGTAGGAATTGTCCTTCGTTGTTTTGCTGAAAATTCTTCTTTTTCCACTGGTTTTAGAAACATTTCGGAAAGGGCTTTGTTAACGCTGATGTTTAGGTACGACCAAGCTGGTTTGACCGATGCCTTAAGCGGATGCACGTCATCAAACCTGAATGAAAGAAAGGATGGTCTACGATCATTGTTGGAAATTCTCAAGTAGGTGCATTGTCAAAAAATGCTTGTCGCTCATGTCAATGGGGACATTCAAAACAGGGTGCTTGAAAACCGGTGTTACGTGACACTAGAACTAAGCCCAGGAGAGGGAGGAAATGTCAGGGAGGAAAAAGTTGCTCACACCTTCTCGAGCATCATCTTTCCAAGGGTTAGTTCTAAGTTCTGTAAGTGGCTCACTAACTCGGATGCCCCTCTCCCAGGGGAATAACGGTCGAGGAATTCCTCGACCTTGGCTCTTCGGTGTGATAGTAGTGTCAGGAGTGAATGTGCACAGGAGAGCACGGACGGCTCGCGGGTGCGAGAGAGCGAGAATCCTCGACCCGTTGCCATTTCCTCGGCCGATTTTCACCCTGCCCCCTCCAGCGGCATGAGCGCCCAAGTGCATTACCTCAGAGTGGTGTGTTGAGCGCATATGCATCACCTTAACCGCGTTTCGAACCGAGTTTGTTTGACGAATGCTGTTTGCTTCTTCATTACACCACGTAGGCCACTCTGAGGGAAAGAGCAGCAACGGTTTCCATATGAATGGGTGAAGTTGTACATCTTGTTTCAGATCACGCCGAAATATTCCGCAACAAGATATAAAGAAGATTTGTGACGTTCTCAATAAACTTCTCACCGAAGGGAATCATAAGGTACGTTAGGTGCTGTAGTATGGCTTTTTTCTCGCTACCAATTGTTGTTGTTTAATTTCGTAATTCTTGACTCTCCGTTAATCCCTTGATGATCACATAATGACTATTTCTCGATTCCATCAGGCCATCTTCTTGTATTGGGGTTTTTTTCTTGAAGGTTTAGTTACTTTGTTAAGAATTTTCCGCTCTTCCAAAATCACTTTCCTTTTTTAGTTATCTTGGTTTATGGCCACATATCCTTTACTTGAATTTTGCTGTTCTTGGGTAATGCAAGGGGCGGTTAAATGCAGATATTGCAAGCAAATAAGCATGTGACGGGGCTTAGAAGTTGCTTTTGGGCATGAGTTCACTCAATCTGTTCTCCCAATGACAACAGATTAACAATTCACTTTTTTGAGTGCTCATCCTTCTATTAGGTTGTAAGGAAAGTTCTGGCCGTTTTCGATAGTTCGAGTTTCATGACACCATTTCTAGCTAAATTTTTGGCAGACTGCTACGAGCTGCATATCGCTAGAAAGCGCTTTTTTTGCTCTATCCAAATACGTTTTGAACTTTGCTCTAGATGGAATACTAACACTTTTTGAGAGCCTTGAATGCAACATGCCCACCAAGCCAATCCCACGGTTTTCCTCTTCTACCTCGAACTGGGGCAGAAAGGAGCGGAATAATTTCATGATATAAGCCATCTGTTCGGTCATGCATTTGCGAAAAATAAGCCATGAAGCAATAGTTTGGGAAGCTTGTACTGTAGGGATGGCGATATCCTCGAAGTTGGCGTAGGTAAGCCTCAAATGTCGAACTTCGGTAAAAATTAACTGCAACATTCTATAGGACCAAATGTGCTTTGAACAGTTTAGAAGACCGCTGCTAAATTATGCGTAATTGATTCATGGTTTCGAGTTACTTGGGATAGCTAAAAAGCACGGAAAAGTCAATAAGGAGGGGTTGCGAAAAGTTGCGGTTGCGTAGAGCCGCCTGCCCTTCTTCTGCAATCTTTCATCCGATGAAAACGATCCGTTTTCTGTTCCTGTTGTGAGTAAAGGTTCTTCTCGATAACGTAAGAACCTCGGGTGAGTAGTCGATCAAGGTCAACAAAATTTTTCAAAGGTGAAAATGCACGAAGAGAAGGTTATTCTTACTGTTACGCGATTCACAGCATACGCAACTCCCCGAGCACAGGCAGAGCTATCATAGTGAGACAGAGTTCTTTGCAAGGTGTCATACCCTGGAACCTTGGCAAATATGCCCAGTCAGGGCTGCCAGAAACGGCACCATTGTTTTCCGAGATGCACCTCAGCCGTCGATCGCAGAACCGACCCTGCAAAAAAATGAACCAGAAGAGGTACTGAACTCTGTCCCAAGCGTTTCACTTCCTAGACCTCTTGTCATTCCACCGCCACTTTTTCAACGGTCTGGATAGCACCCCAAAGGAGAAATACTATGAAATCTAACATGGTTGTGAAACAACAACCGCCGAGATCATCGCCTCTAGAACTGCAGTACTTCTAGTGAACGGAATGACCAAACACAACTAATGTTCGCAAGGAAGAGTAGATCCAACTGTTTTTTATTGCGATCGAAAACGTTGCGTTTGAGTCGAGATATGCGCATTTGAACTTCAGGGTCCGAAACGGCCAGAACTTTCCTTACAGCCTAATAGATGGACATTTTTCTAAGTTGGGCATGTCGACCTGTGCCTATAATGGGATATCAAAGTCTACATAGAACATGATACATATTGAGAATCAAAAAGAAAAATACTTGCCCGATTGATTTGACTTTAACCATTTTGAGAATGTCGATGCTGTACTGGTGCTATATAGTGGATGTGGGTCGCAAGGACCCAAAGTGACATTTTCGCTCCACGCAGCGCGGAATCTCTCCGTTGCGGGAATCGTGGGTCCGCTCATGATCAGGCGTAGACCCGGGTATTCCCGCAGCGAAAAGTTCGAGCTGTGAACAGCGAAATAGTCGCTCTCCGTCCCAGCGACCCACACCACTAATAGGCTATTATTAGGAAGCTTACACACAGCTTCTAGAAGTACGTTCTTTCTAAATGCTCTCCATGGAATTCATTGCAGTTTCCTCATGTTCCTGTGGAAAGCAATGCATTTTGCATTTTCAGCATGAGCTAATGAACACTGTTATAGTTGATGTCTACTGTGATGGATATTTTGAACGTATTCGTATCATCCTATCATGACAGTCTAGGAGAATGGTTACAGTTCCTTTTGTTGAGGCTGCTTCATAAAAGTGGAGTCGAGATTTTGCCAACAGTTGTGGTATGTAGCTTGGTTTTCTAATCAACGCTTTTCGCTATTTTATGTCCATTTTCATTAAGCAACCGTTGAACATGGCTTTGAAAGCTGTTCGTACGACATTCCGACCGGAACTTCAATTGGTTGCTATTTGCAAGAATATACAGGATCCTATTCAAACACCACCAGTGAAGGTATCCAAACCAGAATACCATATTGTTCATTATCTCTTGAACATCGATTCAATATTCTTCGGTCCTAGGTAAAGGGCGCAACGCTCAATTATCTGCACGAATTATTACAAGGAATGGAACAAGGAGCAAGTCTTAATCGCGACGAAATTCGGGCAGCAGTTCAAAAAATATTTCAGTGGATGGAGGATCCTAAGAATGTTTCCGTTAAAGTTGTGAGTCTAAGTTTTCAAATTTTTGAGTCCAAAAAATATACTATTTCGATATCCTGTAGTGAACGATCGCAGTCTTTGAATTCAGTTATTTTTTTTTACTTTTTACCATCTTCAGTAATCGTCATTTAGGCTTGTGAACGTGTGATATATGACTTCTTTTCACTGAATACCGCTGATTTCTCCACGATCCTCTCCAGTTATCCGCCGCAATGGCGAGAATTTGCATATAGTCTTCTCAAGAAAAATAAGCCAAGGTTAGTGACAACCCATCATTTCTTCAGTTCTTTACAAATGTTTTTCATTAAATTTTCGTGCACTAGAAAAAAAGGGACCAATGTTAGTGCTGTCTGTAGGTAACAGGATTTAGTGGTTGCCTGTTTGCCTTCCTCATTCATCACTACGATCCTGTTTCCGTGCTTCTGCATTGTTTTTGTGGCCAGTCCATCCTTCATAACGTATACATTTGCCCATGCATTAGCAGTGCACAAAGCGGTTGTGATCACATTTTCTTGATAGAGCCAGTTCCTCGTACAGACTTGTTTGTTTTGTCGTAATTTCTAAATTGCATGATTTCCTGATCAGAACATTCCCTCGTTGCGCACCAAGTCGTGTCGCACCTTTTTGCGGTTTTACTATTCTGATTCTTTTTCCGCTCTGAGTACTCTTCAATCGTTTTTCATAGTCACATGTCCATGTTTGCACTCACTTACATTACTTTGGTGAGAGAAATACATTTTCTCTGATGGTGAGAGTAATACAGTTTCATATATTAATACCCACTTCAAATCAACATAATTTACCAGCCGAAAAAAAAAACGTTCGATGGAAAGAGCAGAGCTAAAAAGGCATGTTCATCTGGTCGGGGTATTTGGTTTTCTTTTTTATTGCAATTTTTATAATCCTGACTCGGATTATTTCGGGAGTTATGAATGGTGCATCCATTGCCCAGGAATTTCACTTAGAAATGGGAAGGAGGGGCGAATATGTTCTTTTGGAAAGTGCAGTTTTTACAACTCTGGTAATGAGTACTTGCATATCTGGACGCTAATGAACGCAAGAAAACGCACATTCCTGTGGAAGACAAGGACGTAGACGGGACGAGTCGTAGCGCTTTCTTTAGAAATTCAACATCAAATCAAATAGCATGTCTTGTAGTACGTCTCACATCACACGATACGCGCTGCAACTCGTCCGCTGACTCAACTGCGTCTCTGCCTCTTCACCACGCAATAGGCCTCCTGTCGGGTATTCAGGAAAACAGCGGCAGTGAGCAAAAAAGAAAAGGTCACGTTCGAATAAAGCTCATCACAACAAAGTTGCTTAGGCGTTTCTGAAGTCACCTGTGCTACCTGTAGCGTTGAATAGTTTGAGGCTATGGTTACGCGTGTGATAGAATTGTAATGGGATTTTGATCAAAGAGAAAGAATTGTTCCGCTGTGTCGTTTGAGAGTTTAGACGCATATGTACGATGCTGGGAATGTGGATGTCAGATGTCTGCGGGTGTTTTCTCTACTAATTGTGTATGCATAGCTGTAGCTAATGCGGCTTCTCCGCTCTTGCGCCTGTTGCTCACGAAGCTTCACAGCCTTTTTGTTATAATATGTGTATTCTTTTAAACTTGCTGCAACTGGATTATTTCTTTTATGCCTGTTTTCTTTTAATTTATTTCTAACTGCTCTTTTCCGTCTTTCTTCTATTTGACAGTTCTAGATTTTCGCAGGCGACGGACTGCGTGGAATCGCTTCGAACCTTGGAATTTTTACTTTTTCGGATTTTTAGCTGCTTAATAGGTCCCCCGAGGCCCCTTAGAGCACTGTCTGCCAGAAGCGCGAACACAACTTTGTCAGCTGCACTTTGCGCCTCTGGCATTTGTCTTCGCGCTATCACATCCCTGTGTATGCAATTTATAATGCATTTGATAGAACGATGCCGCTTTAGAGACGAACAATTCGTCAAAGGCATGTTCAGCGTTTGTTTCTTGGTGAAGACTTTCTCAATGGGATGCTGCTTCAGGAAAGTCATCGGAAATGAAATAGTGTTGGAAGAATGTGGATCGGGAGCAACCAGACATGCTGAAAATTTTCTTTTGATTTATCTCAAATTTTTGTGGTGCGGTGCTTCCACAAACTGATGGCTTTCCTCCTGGTGTGACGGCAACGAATGAATCTTCTCCAGTTAGAAGACGAAGAACTGGGCTTTCATTGCCTCACCATGTGAAAGGATGTCACGTGAATGATGCCCGATGGACATCCAGTCACAATCATCATCTTTGTGATGCGAACAGACACCGTTCACTATTTTTTCTCATTTTTATGGTCCCGCGTAGACTCATTGTCAGAATTTAGATAGAATAAGACAGGGAGAGCAAATCCTGTTTGTGACTAAATGATGCGGTTGAGGCGCCTAGATATGTTGTCAAATGGGTTTTCAAATGCTTGTTTTATAGTTCCCTTGGCTTGACAGAAACGGGTTTTTGGAAGTTTCGTTGAGGTTCTATCCAAGGAATGGGTCCTGTGGTATCTATCGATAGAGATATCTTCTGTGTAAATTGGCTAGTGAGATTTCATTGCGAATAAATCAAATCAGAAAGAAAATTAGTCAGGTCGAGCTATCGAGAATGTGATTATCAGTGCATGGCTTACTCTGAACGTGCTAGTACTCCAATCAAAATGCAAGCAACTAATGGAGTCTCAGCCTGTCTCATGTTATGCAATAATGACGGCTTTTGAATATATTTTGCTTGCTTTCTTTTTTTCTTTTCTCAAAATATTCCTGTGTTCAGAGAATTCTCATGTCAGTGAGATTCAGAGCAATTTTCAGTGACGGCACACTATCGAGGTCTCCATCTACAGCCCCAGTCCGCGAAGCGATTTCCGATATGTCTGCCCAAATCACCGACTTTGTGGATAATCGTGGTATGATGGGACCGATGACGACGTCGGCTAACCTCTCGAGTAATTCACCGAATATTTCTCAATTCCTCAACGGCTCGTCGAGGCTTCTATCTATGACCAATGAGGCAGATTTAAGCACATCAATCGTGGCAGACGTGAGTGGTTTCACTGAATGATTAGTTAGTTTGGAATTAATTGTGTTAAGTTTCTTCGCAAAGAGTTCATTTTAGGATATAAAAGATTCGTCTAAACCTGAAGTAAGGCATAAGGTATAGTTGTGGCGTCAATGTGATGATTTTTGGTTGTATTCCTCCTAAATCCGTAGCTGTGCCCACTTTGAATCTGTCCTGGGAGGTGCATTCCCCTATTTTAGTGGGTTGAAAGAAACTGCCCATTTCTCTATATAGCTATACGGAACGGTGTACCTTATCAGCCCTAAGCTCCGATTTTGTTTTTCGAATCAGTTCCACAGTGAATGGCTTCTACCATTGTTTGCTGGCCCGTCTCAACATCGCTTTTGAAATACTTGAGACAGGTTGCGAGCCTAAGGAAGGGGAGGCAGCGATGGTAGGAGTCCCAAGAACTAGACATCTTAAGTGAAACCTGATAATTCCAGCTCGAAATGACAATGTACCTGAAGGATGATGTGAAGCTGCAGAATGAGTTCATCGCAAATCTTTTGAAGGAATTGTCGTCATTAGATCCACTCAGGTTGGTACTGAATGAATTTGGCGAGAATTACATATTGATAGACAACCACTAACTTATTTGATACTCATTAGGGGTAATTTGAAACTCGTAATATTAGTTGTTCATCAAATAAGTCCATGAGGTACGGCATGAGCTAATGGAACAGCTGACATGTCACTCTGACACACTCTGACACTGCATAAACATAAGTAGTGTTCATCACTGTACCTCTTTCCGTAAACTTAAACAGATAGTTTTTGGCCGAGACTGTATTTCTTTTGGAAGAGCTGCGTCTTATGTCCTACAAAGTTTCCGCCAACTTCTTTCATTCAGACGCAACGAGCAAAATCATGCTCTACAAACACTGCAACAAATGGTTAGCGAAGGTTCGCTGACGACTTGGGAGGAGAACTTCAAGAGCATCATTCTGCATATCTTCAATGTGTTAGCAGTGAACGACGTGACGTTGAAGCGAAATGCCCTGAAATTGCTCACGAAAATCTGGTCAGTGCTCTTTCGGATCAACGCCATGGCACCCGACTTATGATGACCTGAATTTCAGTGTTGCGCAGGCTGTAAGTTTCTACGATCTTGCAGAAATGACGCTCTTCAAGGTGTTGGATTCGATTTCGGAAGAGGAAAATCCAGTGAGTGTCAGTTGCTAGATTGTACTTATTTTTTTCTTATTTTTTGATTCTGGGACTTTATATCTTCAGAATGTGCACTTTCTTTTCTTTGAACTTGAGTTGTAATAGGCTTGAAAATTGTTTTCTTTTATTTCTTCCTATTTGTCTGGGTTAGTGCGACATGTGTTGAATTACTGCAACACGCGCATCCACTGGGTAGCTTTGCTTTTTTACGTGTTTTTGCGGTGAAGTGCGGTCACACATTACCACAGCTCTTCAATACATTTGCAATAGCAGGGGCTTCGCGTTCTCACGGCAAGATGATGCTTGAGTGGATACAAGGGGCCAATCTTCTCATCTTCCTTCAAGTAGCACTGATCAAAGCGACATCCCCAGATCAAATTTGCGGGTTCACATCGGTTGATAATGGAGTTATGGATGCTCATATAACTAGAAATGAAAAAAAAAGAGAAGCAAAGGAAACCGTCGATTAAGCCATTATTAAAAAATGTCTCCTCTCCACTAAGGAAGGGGCGGACCGGACGAGTTATACGAGCTTGTTCGCTCCATGGCTCCACTAACCCGCGCGTTTTGAATTAGCCGCACTGCCGTAATACTCGCTGCGTGTCATGGGGTGCCCGCGAAGTATCTCGTTCAAATGCTAGATTAGTCGCCAAATGCTGTTTGTAAGACCCCAGCGCTTCTTTCTCGCACTTTCGAGCCGACACAACGGCGATCTGTGATACTCATAGGCTACTCTATCCCATTTACCCAACAGATTCTTTGACACGAGTTCTGCTGGGAGTGGTGCTTTAAGTTTGAATGTTTACGGTTATGCTTAGGGCAGTCGTTTGAAGTTGTTGACTCGTTGAGGTTATGACGCATTTGGTATGCGTCCTTAATTCTTCATGACTGCTGAGATACAAGATTTTGTTGACCGTGCTAAAGCTAAAGTCATTTGGTAACACACAAGGTCGTTCTGAAACATACTGTCACTATTCGGATTTGGATTAATTCTGTTATGGTTGTCTGATAGTCATGAGATGTAGGCGATAAGATGCCAGAGTCCCGAGGTTCTTTTTGATTTTATTTTTTCAGCAACTGCTGAACGTGGCCGACGAATGCCTGAGAACCTTGGCGACGCATTTTCCTCTTCACGTTGTCATTCGCGCGACGAAACCCATTATCGCTCAAGAGGTTCGTTGACTAGCATTTTGTAGAGGCGTGACTGTGGACTGGTCTCAATAGAAATTGCTCACAAATTTCAGAATGACAATCGTGTGGGTCCTGCGTTGAAAATGCTAACTCGTCTTATCGAGTCACTGGATGTTGAAGAGCTAACAGCTAGATTACCAGAAATAGCACCGGGGGTTGTTAATGTAAGCCTTTTTCCTATTTGTGTTCCCCATCTAATCATTCAGGCATTCTCATAGGCGGTTTAGAGCCTCGTTTCATTCGTAATTCTTTAGTGTTATTCAAATCCACAGTCGAGTGTTCGCAAGTCGACAGTGTTCTGTTTGGTGGCAATGGTGAACAAGCTA
>KZ345201.1:63394-77501 GCA_002352805.1 Teladorsagia circumcincta
TAAAATGAATTTTTAATGCATCAAGTATGTTCTTTAAGAAGTTCGATGTTCTGAGGTCGCCGGTTGCTCATGTTTGAAGGCTTCATGATATTGATGAGATCGGTCGCGGAGGAGGTGTCATATGTTTGAGAACTTGATCGAGCCACTGAAAATAGCGATTTTATTATATGTGGAAACACTATGACGTAATATGGCCTAATTTGCTCCTTTCAGAACTTCGTAGGCGATTTTCACTTAGAACCACTAATTTAAATCAGATTTGTGCAGACGATTCGCCAAAACCATAGGTTTGATTAGATATGAGAGGAGGGGAGGAGTGGTTAATGGGGGGTTCTACTCGGTCTGGTGGAAAAACTTGATCGGCATGTAGAAAGAGGTGGCAGGGAAGCTGACCGACAACGACTCAAACACCCAGAAAATTTTGAAGCGAAATCGAGTGCATGGAGCTTCCCGTAATGCCTTGCCGGCGGCCTTTAGCTTTATCTTCTTCCACTTACGCAAGCGTCAGTGTATTTGAGATAAGTAACTTACTGTCAACGGTGCATGTAGATGGATTTCAATCCAGCATGGAGTTGACGTGACGTCTTTGCGTTGATATTCAGCGCCCCATCCTTTCACGAACGACATTCGGATGATGGTCATCTTCGTCAGCTCGTACGATGCGTCGAATCCTCGCGTGGAACACTCGGCAAGTAACTGAAAAATATGAATGGATTATTCCGAAATCATATGTAGAAGGTTGCATTAATTCCTGCAGTTTTTTTCGGCATTGAGCACTTATACTGACGAAATTTCCCAAGCGGGTGTCCCTCATGAAGCCCGTCGCGCGGCGAAGAAGGGACGCAGACACGCAAAGGACGACGCACGTACTACTCGTCCTATGCCGCACCTGCGTCTCTTCCCTCGCCGTGCGGCGGGCCTCTTGGGGGACACCCTTCCCAAACTCAACCATTCAGGGTATGTGTGCCTGAACGTATCTACTTTTTCTAATTTTGCAGAGAATGAGTTCTCCCATGAGCCAGCTCATTTTTCTACGGACCAATATTTTCGGCCTCCCGGAAACTGACCTTTCCAAATATTGAGATCGTGAATCTTCCGTTTCGCGCTGCTTTGACACAAATGAATGCCAATCACTTCGAACAAGGTCCGTGGAATGAGCTGGTAGCGGGACACCTACAGTCCATTCCGATCAGTGTTGTGACGGTAATATAATCATACCAACGTGGGTGGAGTCAGGCACCAGCGAAATCGTGATAGAAAACCACTCTCTGGTAATTTATAGGAGAAGTTTTCATCTTAGCCTCTAACAATGGGCACCTTCACTGCTGACCGCTATTGAAGGAAGCGATTACGCTGAAGGGAAAGCACATTGGGGATGTATATGCGCCACACAATCATTAGGTTGGCTGCCAAATAAGCGAGGTGTAGCGCTTTCGCAACGAAAGGTGCGCTGGTTGCTGAGCGGTACCTGAAAAGCGTTCCGTTCCAAAAACGATCCGCCCACTAGTTTAGTTGAAGGTTAAAAGATGGTAGCTGTGTCGCCAGCAGTGGCGCACCTTGTGCGACTAGACTGGAGCATGGCTTAGCATGGTACTGCCAAACGTATACTGGCAAGCTAGTACACACGTCCGCTGTCTAAGCCGCTGCCCGTCTGTGAGCTAAAGTAAACGGCCATACGAGGGGCCCCGTTTGTATTTTCTAAACAGATTTCTCCGCTTTTTCCACCATTGGCACAATTGGGAACTCCCACGTCCCCTCCACACCGCTCCAGAACATATCGTAATTGCCGCCTTTCACAGAGGAAGTTTCCCCATTTGGTTGCGAATGTTCACTATATTGTAAAAGACACTTTCATTACCAAAATATTTGCGCGTATGCTTCGCTTTTTTTTCGTAGGATTGTTGAATTCCAATTCTTTGGGTGCACCCCCGGACGCGTTACCTTTTGTTTCTTCTCAACAATATTGCACTGCTTGATCAAGTGACAAATTCAGAGATATGTAGGATTTCGACGAGGAAAATCAAAAGATAAAAGACATGAAAGTTACGGTTCCCACTGTGCAGGTAATTAACCTTTGCATATACTGGGCGGAGATTTGATACACCCTTCCCCCCCCCCCTTCCTCGATAGCTGGGACGAACAACGAAATAATTTTTAAGGCTTCTAGAATTTGAGTTTTTTCCCTATCATCAATTTTCTCTCACGTGCTCTTGAAACGCATGGAATCGGCAATTAATCTGAACACAGCGGGCGAAAGAAACTATCTTCGTATTTCACAGAGAGGGATTCATTAGACATGATGGGGACGAGGATATCAACTAATCAAGTCCATGTCACTTAATTACTTTCTACCACCTACAGTAGCGCTCAAAAGTCTTCGGCCAAATGGTTTTTCGGCTGTAACTTTTTTTTCTGCTGAATCAAATCAGTTCCAGTTTTGATATGTTTAAGAGACAAGCCTTCTACTATACCACTATATTAGTGTTGGGTGGAAGAAAGAGTTAAAAGAGAGAAAATAATTTCATTTGAAGTGCCCTAGTATGAGCCGATCCCAAAAAGATTTCCAGTTATTGTAAAAAGCTTAAATGCCAACAAAAGAATCGTCGACCGCATGATAAAAACATCGATAATAGCCAGGACTTTGTTAGTAGACTTTTAGAGTTGCTGAAACCTCAACAGGATCTAAGTATGGAACCAGTCGGTGAAGACTCTATCTATTGAGACGACTACCTCAATTTTTCATCAAATTTGACGAGTTTCTCGCCCTTATCCTAAGTTCCTTTATTTGCCTGTTCTTCCCCTAACCTTTCTATAGCGTCTCGATGACTCTCGGGATAGGCAAGTGAAGATGTCCCTTCGTTCAAGGCGCGCCATGCTGTTAAGCGCTCTTGCACATTTGAGGTGCGATCTTTGAAGCGCTATATTGCTAGAAGGCGAATTCGATTTGGTGCAGGTTCCATACGTCTGGATACAAAAGACCTTATAGAACCTGACCCTCTACGTCAGCCTTCGCCACATCCCAAATTCTATGCTTTACTTCCAAAACTTTTACGAATTACCATCACAGAGTCTCCGCCTCGCTTCACGATTGGCAGCTAATACTTGAGATCAAAATCTTTTCCGACAGAACGCCACTAATGCGTTGCCCCGTGGTTTCCAAATATCACAGATACAGTTTCGATTCTCCAGATGACGTTGGAGCCCTGTGCGGTTTTATAGTTCAAGGGGCACAGATCCATTCCATTCCCTATCACTTTGCGGTCAACAATTTCACAGGACTCGAGAGGTGGTAAAGACTGACGTGCAGAGGTAGGTTTCAAAAGGCCTTGCGTATTCAGACGTATGGCACCTACACCGAACGGAATTCGCCTTCTAGCAATATAGCGCTTCAAAGCATCGCACCTCAAATGTGTAAGAGCGCTCTCGACAGCTTGGCGCGCCTTGAACGAAGGGACAACTTCAGTTGCTCATCCCGAGCGTCATTGAGACGCTATAGAAAAGGCTAGGAAAAAAACTAACTAACAGTAACTTCCAAAAAAAGAACCAGGGATAAGGGCGAGAAACTCGTCAAATATGAAGAAAAGTTAAGGAAATCGTCTCAATAGACGCGCCTTCATCGACTGGTCCATATTCAGACGCTGTTGAGGTTTCAGCAACTCTGAAAGGCTACTAACAAAGTCCCGGTTATGTTTGATGTTTCTTATCGTGCGGTCGATTCTTTTGTTCAAATTCAAGCTTTTTACATAACTTGAAATCTGCTTGGGATTGGGTCATACTCGGGCCCCTTCAAATAAAATTATTTTCTCTCTCTTAACTCTTTCTCCCACACAACACAAAGGTACTGGTATAGTGAAGAAGGCTTGCTCCCTAAACATATCAAGACTGAAACTGATTTGATTCGGCAGAAAAAAAGTTACAGCCGAAAAACCATTTGGCCGAAGGCTTTTGAGCGCTACTGTACCTCCTTACCACGTAGTAATTGAAAATCCGTCGAATGAAGGGGTAAGGGTAGGGAGAGAATATAGAACGGCAAGAACAGTTGAAATCCGTAGAAATCTCCTCAGATTCCCTCCTTGAAGCAACAGTCTTAGCAGGGTTCTTACCTTCGACACATGGTGTGGAACGACGTGCTAGCGCTAATCAAGAACACAAGAAGTGTGACTGAACAAAAAACTCACCTTGGAAAGTCGCGAAAAGGAGCTGAACTTTTCGAAGTGGGCGTGACGACCATCAATTGGCTACGGAGGCCTTTGTGATCGTTTTGGAACCACAGAGACTATTTGAACTCGATTCACGATCGCAAATGCCTGCGCAGCCAATCACGCGATCTCCATGGCTGGCAAGAGGGGGTGTGACCGGTGGCCGCCACGCCCACTTCGAAGAGGTTCAACTTTCTTTTGCGGCTTTCCAAGGTGAACTTTGTTCAGTCGCACTTCTTATGTTTTGACTAGGGCTAGCGCATCGTTCTACAACATGTGTCGAAGGTAAGAATCCTGCTGGTTCTGATGCTTTAAGAAGTTCAGCAGGAATACACTGGCAATACCATCCCACGTACACCTTCTTATTTCAGGAAACTCCAAGGTGATCCCTATCATTCTAATGAAGGGTTGCGTGGCCTATGATGGAGAATAACACCGTTTGCTCATCATCAGGTTGGTACGCAAAACCACAGCCTTGCTTTGGTCAGTACTGTGGTCGCAGAGACCCAGACTCAAACAAATGTCTGTGCAAGGAGTAATGCGAAAAAAACTGACCCTTCTAAAGCACTGCTCGTCAAAGATCTTCAGAGAACACTTGTTTGCAATTTTGACGACGGTTGTCGGATGAAAGCCATGAATGTAGTTGCAGTTCCGTGATTGAACGAAAATTGCCGAGTCGGACTCGCATTCGGCGAACAGCGTTCCCTGATGGCGCACGTAGGTGAGCTTTACTCCTGAACGACTATCTCTTCAATTTTAGCTAATCCTGAAATTGTCTGTGGACTATCTTTGATAGAGCGAGAGTCGATTGGTCACTTCCAAAGCAAATATGATGGTCTGATTAGAGCGCAACGAGGACAGAAAATAAGCAATTCACAGAAGTGCTGAATGTCCATTAGTCCTAAATAGCCCTCAAACATATTTCTGTATACGGAATGGAGCTCTATTCACCCCACTCCATACTTTTCGAGAATGGGCTGGGCTTTTCACTAAGTTCGTCTCTGGGCCAATGTTACGTCCGCTCAGCGCGAAAACGCCGGTGTGGTTCACTAGAACAGAGCGCGAGTTTCCGCTTTCGGCAGCGCAAAACTTTTTTGCTGCGGAAACCACAGGTCCGCACTGATTAGGGGCCGGGAGCAACAATGTCCAACTCGGGAATGGCTCCCAGAAACTGCGTATCTGGACGCTTCTCCTCTTCTAGACCATGAGAACTGCACCATCGATAAAAATAGAGTCGCAGAGCTTTAGGAACGCATCCCGAGTTGGCCCTGCTGCACCCGGCCTCAGGAGCGGACCTGAAGTCCCCGCTGCGGAAAAGCCGCTTTCTATTCTAGCGACCCGCGAAAATGCCTGCCCGTCGGCGCCGCCGCTATCACATACCATTGACGCCGACGCCAGCTGCATGGGCTTCCAGTGCTTCGGAGCCGGACAAATGTGATATGTGGTTCTCCAGGTCAGGCTACCTAGTGGACATGTTTAAGTGAATTTTGTGGTTCAAGATGTTTGCTCTGAGGCATGTGGCGCGGATATCAACGCTAAAGCAGCAGCGGAAACTGGGCATACATTTTGAGAAAACTTGCGCTTTCGAAATGCGGGACAGTAAAGAGTAAATAGCGACGATCGACTCCATGAGTAGGTGAATTCAAACTTCTGCTGATTTCCTATTTCATGGGATGTTTCAAAAGAGCAACCAACCTTTTCCGATGAGCCGTCGAGTGTTTTCAATTGGTGGATTCCTGTTAACGTTCGAGAACAGTCCCAAACTGATTTTTTGCGGATTATTCGTAGGATCAGTGTAGCCATCGATGTACACGGGTGAAGACGTCACCTATGGAACGACACATCGAGTTTGTAGAGTCGCTTATAAACCTTGTCGCTATAAGGCTTATAATCCCATGCTCAAAATGGATAGCAAACAATAAATTGGAAGCAGTTACTCACTCGAATTTGTTCGCCAACTCGAGTATTCATCTCGTAATAGCTGATGGTCGCCCAGTGTTCTGGCTGGACACATTGTACCTGGAAATGGTCAATGAAAAATCTGGGAAATCACCAGAGAGCGACGCTCCTCAGTACTGATTTCTACCATCGGTTCCAGGTGCAGAGTGGTGAAAACTTGTAATAGAGGAGCGGCCGGTAGGGATGAAGGGCATAGGAAAAAGTAGTATGTAGTAATAGTTAAACGAGAGTAAGGCGTCTCATTAGAAATCGGGGTAGAAGTGGTCAGGGATGCAGGGATAAAGAAAAAAATATGAGAAACAGAAAAGAATCCGAGAAATTATGCCCCCTCTTTGCGTGTTGATTTCCGCGTTGATGCGACTCTTATTGGTGTTGCCTTCTTCAACGCCAACGTTCTCTCTGCTAAGCAACCAGTCTCTCTGCTAAGCAACCAGGATCAATCGGTGAGATGGTAGGCGGGACGTGGCGCGAGCGGGGCGCATATGGCCCTGCTAGGCCGCTGTGGGCATGCTCTTCGCTACGAATAGCGTTCTTCTCACACCCTCAGGAGGCCCGCCTTCCTTTCTAGTGAGAGTTTTTACCCTTTTACGACCCCCAGCCTTATTGCGAAATCCTCCTTCAAAGGAACCTTTACTGTCCTATTGTTCCCTCAGCATGCATGTTCTACGTGAAGCCAAGTTGTGGGGGTGGTTCAACGGACTAGATAAAAGGATCATGCATTCGGCGCCATTTAATCACTTTTTGGAATGCGCCATGCATTTTACTCCCACTCAGAATAGTAGTGGCATGTTGAATGCGATTTGGCTTGTACAATGAGTTCCGGGAGCTGGTCCATCGACAAAACTACCCTCGCCTTCAAATGACCAGAAATTGTGCAATTGCAGAAATTGACGTGGCATTAACGTGGCATCGAATCAAGAGCAGCTTTGAGCACACGTGATATCATCTTTTCATCGACAATTCAGCCCCGTGTGCCACGTGGGTTTCTAGCTGCATTAAACAGAGTGTATACATCTCTATCCGAAGCCAAAAGCCAAAACTAGAGCCATGGACCAAAATTAACAGGCTGAAAAGGCTTCATTTTTTGGGTATAGGCTGTTTTTCTTGGTTTTTCTTCTTCTATACATGAGTGGCAACCTCTACCTTGATTTCTGTTATACTGCCTTTTTGTTATGAACTGCGCTATTCAGAGGGGTCAAAACCACACCCCAACACGATGAGAGGTCTAGTCGACAAATGTCATCAAAACCACGCCGCCCTCCAGCTATAGCGATCACTGTCTTCAAAGGAATCCTCCCCGTAACTTCTTCCGTTTCTTCTCCAACATGAATGTGTCAGTTGTGATCACTATAGACAACATAGAAAATTTTCACGTAAGAAGATCCGGTTTCCGAAGAGTAACACACTCAAGAAAACCCAGTTCATGGACCTTTGAAGGTGACTGGGGCGGAGCTAAAGGCGGGGCATGGATGGAAGTGCGCCTTGGGGCGCCTACGTATCAAGCAACGCCATGAAAGAATCGTGTGAAAGGGTTGGGGTTTGAAAAATGGAGACAAAACAATCGATAGAATATGATACGTTGGAAGTGTAGGATGCTAGTGCAGTAAGTCTAAAGGTCAAAAAGAGTTATTAGCGACCGCATTAAGAGAAGCAAGTTTCCACTAGTAGGATTTGTGACATATGTCCGGCGGGAATTTGAACGCGTACTAGCCTCCCCGGTTTTTCGAATTGTTTACCAAAACAAATGCTATTTTCTGTTCTTTTCGTTCTTATCGTGGACGATGGGTCTCAAGCCAGTGATTTATGGGTGAAAAAGAATCATGATTCTTCCGGGGAGGATTCCTTCAACCTAGTCACGAATTTTCTAGGATGCAATGGCTTACCGCTATAGTCGGGACACTTGGCGAGAAGTTGTAACTGTCGGCGTCGTCCACGTGCATCTGATTGAACTGCGAGTGACTGAAATTAGATCTTACACTTCGAAAAGTAGTAACAACGCTATTTAAAAAAAAGTACCGTTAGAATAAAAGAGGTCCATCGAAACCGAACATTCTATTACAAGACTACAGTGGTAACGATTCGAAGCCCGTGAGAAACAAGCACAACCACAAGTAATGCAAAGTAGTGGCACGTTGACACATTTCGCAGCTACGAATAAGAAAATGAAGGACAAAGCATTTGGCGTCGAGTGATAACTCTTAGGAATGCGCCACGAATTTTGTTATACTTCCATAGCCCCTCTTCGTTGTGGCATTGGAATGCGGTAGCTCTATGCAATGAATAGAGGGATTAGCTCATGTGGAAGTCAGTGTTTTCATCCTCTTAGAGGAGTCGGACCAGTTCACCATTCACGGAGGGGTTGAAAGCCGGATGGTCTGAGCAAGTTTCGAGCCGCGACGTGACCTTCGTACCGCACACGTTGTGCCGCTTGCCACTACATCACCGCGCCCATAGCTACAAATAAGATGCTGGAGGATTGATTTTTCAAAATGAAGATTGAATTAACCAGACAATAGTGGAGTGATGAGACTGCTGGGCATCAACTCGCAAGTAGAACATTCTTTTACTTATTAGTGGATGGGACAGTCTCGATCTCATAGACTGTCCTCGACCGTTCTTAGGGGAAGTGACCGTTGTGGCCGAGGGTCATAGCTAACCGAGTCAAGGCTGAGATTCATTCAAGCGATTGTGAGAGATATTTCTCTTCTAATTGAGAGAAGCTGATGAAGTGTATGAGCTGGAGTGGGAGGGGAGGGCAATAAAAAAAAGGACACTTTCAACTATCTGAAAACAACTGTCTAGCGGTAGGCGCGCTATAACTGCTAGGGGAACGAATGAATGTTGTTTACTACAGCGAGTTCAGCAGCTCATGTCCTGCTCATGAGGCGTGCTTCCGTTTCGACTTCCGCATTGTCCAACCCTTCACATTTTATGCTCAAAGTAAAGCAATAACACGTCTCACGCTCCACCCATTTGAGGTAATGGCTGAGCAAATTTTGCCAAGTGTTTCGGCAATTTAACGGTACTGGAACGATTATGATAATGAATCTCGATAGCCGCCTGGTACTGAAAATGAAGCTGAGCAAGTTTGTATCTCAGATTATAGCGCGGCTCGAACGTGGAGAATATGTATTGTATTGGACCGTCTACGAGCATGCACTAAATGGAAGGTAACTGCTCTATGCCTGCGCGGCGATCCGGATGCAAATTTCGCGGGCGTCTGCACTGGAATTACCACGTCAAAATGTGAAACGGATAAATTTCGCAATGTTCGCGAGTCGAATTACATTCCGCCGTGCGAAGTTTTAGCGGTGATGGTCAGGAAACTTCAGTAAGAAGGGATGAGAATAAGCTAACATAAAGCTGTGATAGCGATCAAGACGTCATGTGGTTGGGAGAGGGGGCATCCAAGTGAGTGAGCCAATTAATGTGCTTGGAACTGAGCCTAGCGATCGGAGAAGGGATTCTGGGAGAGGGTGTGAGCAAGTTGCGTTCTTCCTGGCTTTTCTCTCCTGTCCTGGGCTTAGTCCTAGTGTCACCACCGTCGGCTGTTCTGAATGCCCTCTTACGATTAGAGACGCGAGCGCGTCGATCAGTAAAGCAATATATTGTAGACACTGAACAACTCTAGCAGTCAGAACTCCTAATTATAGCGTTTCTTGATCGCATAAATGATGGAAGTGTCGTTTCCATCAAGGTTCTCCCTTATTTCTTCGCCTGAAATCTCCTCACCGACACTGCTGCATCCAAATCTCCGCGCACAGAATTCTTTTTCGAATAGCAGAACCACGCGGATTTTATCCGTAATCTGCACACACTTTGACGTTTGGAATTCTACTGCAGTGCACGCGAAGCCTTGTCTCATCCGGATCGCCGCGCATGCCGCCGCACAACTCGCCGCGTGCCAGCCCGGACGCACCAGAAGTCCCGCACGCCCACGCTTTGTCAGCCTTTGATTTTCCTTCTAGAGTGTGATCGCATTCTTTACCTGAAAGGAATCTTTTAAAGCAGTGCCCGCAGGTATCCGGTCGATGCTACTTTAAAGTAACCTTCTTTCAAGCAAAACTCAACTCAATGAGGTTTCAGGAACACTGAAGCATTGGCCCTCATCGCAGATAGCTATACAGTCAAAAAGGTACTATTTCTGAGCAAAAGTCGAGTGCGTGTCGTGCATTTCACAACGATATATCGTAACAAGCATTTCATCTTTGGTTGGGAATTCAAGAAAACCGGCAATCGAAGCTTATTATGAATAGGCAGCCCATTAGAAGTCAAGGTAGAAGCGGTCAGTGGTGCAGGATCAAGAAAAAACCATTAGAAAGGGCCCAGAACCCCAGAAATGGGACTACTTCTTTGTCTGTTGATTTCCGCATTAATGCGACTGTTATAGGCGCCGCCCTCTTTAACGCTAACGCTGCAAACAGCTAGAGCCAGACGGCGAGAGGCGTGCCGTGGCGTGAGCGGCGCGGGTATTTCGCTGCTGGGCCACTGGGACGTAACGCGCATCATCTTACTCCCTTAGGGAGCCCGGTTGCATTTCGTCTTGGTATATTTCCTCTTCTTCGACCTCCGGCCTTATCGTGGAATCTGCATTTAGTTGGATTTGAACTCGGGTGACACTACGCGCTTTCTTGCGCATTTGGGAGCCTACATATTACTCCACGGGACCAAATGGTGATTCAATCTTTCCGCGTTTCTGACGTCATCTCAACGGAAAAGCTATTATTTCAGGACACCAGCAGCAGTCAGCTCAACAGCACACTCATTAGCTGCTGTCGAAGGGGATTCTTACTCCACCCAGGCCGGTGTGAGACTTTCTGTATTCAAAGTCTGGTAAGTGAGTCGTCGAAAAAATGTTCTTAATCCTGTATGAGCGAGTAGAGAGAACTCCAGCTCTACAGTGTTGCCTCACATGCGGTCCTTCTTTCCTTCTCAATCAGGATTCCAAATAACAGTAAGTGGACCCACTTGAAGAGACCCGCGATTTCGACGTTTTGCGGCATCGACGAACCGGACGCTTCCATGGCTTGCATTCGCCGGATCCCTGGCGGAATCGAGGCTGGTGGCAGTTCCGAATGCCTGAAATAGAGCTAATCTGTAGGCTAGGGTAATAAATGGTAAAAGATTAAATTTCACCTTGGCACCAGCACGGGTGGCAGGACACCATCGCTCTCGATTCGACGGTAGTGATAAGGATTGATACAGATCTCCTTCTGGCCAGAGTCATAGCAGTACCTGCATATGAATTCTTATTCAGAGCCGCTTCCAAAAACACATTTTAATCTGTGCAAACATCGACATAGAATAGAATCGCGGAAGCGCTGTAGAACTCGGAGCCGAACTCGAAAAAGTGTTCGAATCTTGGTGTTTTTGAGGACTCCTCCATAAACGGTATTGTGCCCCACTAACCGTCGCCTACAGTTTATTAGTAAGAGAGCCGCATACGAAAGCAATTGGAACAGCCAAACATAGCATTTGTTTTAAGGAGAAGATTTTAAAAATCTAGAATCAGTCTACATACCCGCCAATTTGTTTGCAGTCGAGCTAAGGCCGATGCCAGTCTTTGCGAATCGTGCGATGCTAGCGTCTGCCGTCGCGTCGCAGCCAGCGAATCACTCAATGAGCTGGTACCGCAACGCGACCGCGGACGCTAGCAAATAGCACGATTCCCAGTCTGACATCGGCCTAACTGTTCCACATGATAAGAGTGCACAAAAACCAAAGGCAACCCAGGCAGAAACTGTGTGAATGATTCCCTTCGATCTGCAGGATGGCCCTAGAGATCAATCGCAGATCTGGCACTCGCGTATGGAAATCAGCAGGTGAGAGTGATAGTCTTGCAAAGTAACCTGCAGCAGCTGCAATTTCCCCCGCCTGCAAGCGGCTGTTGTCTGACTCCTCTCATCTACTGCAATCTCACGCCTCCTACTCTCCTCTTTGCGCCCAATCTCTCATTGCCTAGCACAGCTGCATTACGAAGGTGAGTAAGTCCATGACTTGACGTTTTCGACAGGTTCCTTTCTTTTTTTCTTAACCGCCGGCCCATTTTACACCAATGCTTTCACATTGTGTGCAAGAACCACACCATTGATACTGGGTCTGCCTTCAATAGCGAGTTGTTGGAATATTTAGGATGTGCGAGTACGACCTGTTCGAAGTTGATTTAGTCGCGCCTCGGTGGAAGAAGCGGTTGAGGATTGAAGTTTTTTTCTGGCGATTCGGGATTGCACAAAAAAAATTCTAAAGCGCACACCATTTGCTGTTAGAGTTCATTCTTTTTGCTATGCATGCCATGGAGCCCGCTATCCTATGCAATCAGGATAAAGATGCGCTGAGAGCTGTTCGCGAAGCGGTGCATGAGTCTGGACCCAAGCGTCATGCGACTTTGGGAGGTCTCCAACCATGGCAGTTGAAAACTGAGTCCACCGGGTATCACACGGAAATCGCAATGAACACTGGTCTGATGCTAAGAGTTTTCCGTGAGAGCTCAGCCCACTTAACTACCAATTGTAAACCAATTTATAGCCATATGCTTCCGAGAATACAAGTGAGACAACCTCTTGGTTGTCTACAACACTCTAAATTGCGCCCTCGAACTTCTTTAAAGGAATCCTTCGCGGAAAAACCATGATTCTTTTTCACTCATAAATCACCGGCTTGAGACCCATTGTCCACGATAAGATCGAAAAGAACAAACGAGCAACAACAACAACGTTTTTTCTTTCTGTTTTGGTAAAAAAATTTGAGAAACCGGGGAGACTGCTGCGCGTTCAAACTCCTGCCGAAAATCTGGCACAAATGTTAGCGGTGGGACTTGCTTCTCTTAATGCGGTCACTAATAACTCTTTTTGATCCTTCGCCTCGCTCCGCCCAAATTACCCTCAAAGGTCCACGAACTGTGTTTTCTTTTGTTTATTTCTCTTCGGAAATCGGATCTTCTTGCGTGAAACTTTGTGTGCTATCTCTAGGGATCACAGCCGGCACATTCATGTTGGGGGAAGAGCGCAAGAAGTTTCCGCGAAGGATTCCTTCGAGCGTAATGGCATCTAGCTTGGAAATTAATTTAAAAAAAACACAAAACCTAGAAGGATAACTGTGGGCAGAAAGGTGTGACAATTTTTCTCGATAATTTTACTTGAAATGAATGCGATTTGCGAGTTCTAATTATTCAACTCGATAGTTGATGGAGCCACTGGTATGATTCAATCGTAATCGTAGTCAGTGTGGTTACTTTACAGAGTAAGTTAAGGTGACTGATCAGGAAGGAGCGACTCCCTCCTCCCAAGCCTCACTACATCGATTCTTGTTGGGTCATAAGAGTAACCGCCAGTCCCCACATACATTTCGCGCCTACCGTATCCAAGAAATCGGCATGCCCATCCGACCAGCATTGCACAGGCCACTTGGAAATTTACCCTTGTGCAATAACCACAAATAGAAGTTACTCACCTGCAACTATCAATGGCCTTCAGCTCGTGATGCGATTGCAGGTCAGGCCATCGATAAACTCGGCAGTATATCACATGCGGTAAAGCCTGAATTCACACGCAATCTCATGTTATAGGGCATTTGCACCTTAGATCGAGCACCTAATCTGGTACGTATGTTATACCACGGCCAACCTCACAAGGAAAATTTCAGTGCTCAGTGCAAGTTTCGCTTTTTCTCCGCAATAGCGTTCGCACTTCTTATTAATTTTTTTTGAGCAAAATACCACACTCATAAATGGAAGTGGGATATTTGACGCCGTGTCAGAAGCTGGTCAACTTCGAAACCTATTTTTCTACTTGATCCACTTTTGTGAGCTACGCCTGGCTGGCATCTAGAGCTGATTCTCCTAAGTTTCACCACCCCGGTCCACTCATGGTCAGAGTCCCAAGTTCTGAAGCATTCACGCGACAAGAGTCGTTGATCTTTTTCGATTGGTCAGCGGTCTAGAGAACAAGTCC
>KZ345201.1:77846-92507 GCA_002352805.1 Teladorsagia circumcincta
GTGGACCACCATCACGACGTGCAATAGGCAGTCTACCAGAACCAATAGGCCTGAACCTGAGATGATTGCATGTGCGACTTTACAAGTAATCTCTCGAAGATAGGTGCGAGGGAGCGCCGGAAGCCAGCTCCTTCATTCCGTCGTTTGGTCACTGTAACTTCTACCAAACGCAATCTCTTGCAACGATTTGTGTGCACATGTCTTAGCAAAATGGTTTGCTAGCATTAAAATGCCGAACTCCTAACCGATGCGAGGAAATCGAAAAGAAAACAAAGATACTAAAAGAAGCTGTTTCGATTCATAGTGGGCTTCATTTGTCGATCGTATTCCCTGATGAGATGATGTTCCGCCGTCGAAATATCCTTGAATAGGAAGAGAACCCTGACCGGTATTAGTGAAAAGCCAGCCAGCAATTCAGTGACGGTTTTCGCAGAAATAATAAGAGCAGGGATCACGATCGGAAGGCACCTCGGACGACTGCTGCTCAAGGTATAAAGTTGGATAGTAAAAATCAGCTCGACTCTTTTCTGGCTCGGTTGAAGCTCCAGACAAAGAAGAACTCCAATAGGAAACACAGGGAATTAAAGCTAGATTGGGCGCCCGCCCGGATTGCCCAAAAATTGATGCCAACAGAATATCGTGGATTTCGTCATATTGGGGAATCAAGAACGTAGCACTCACAACTCAGCTCCTCTGAAATGCTTTGTACTACGTGTGCTAAAGGCAAAGCATTGCTGCAAGCATAAAAGGAACATCGACAAGTTGAGCAGTCGCTAGTGAAAGCCTCGGACCTACTTGGTAACACCTACCTACACAACAGGGTCAACGGCCTTCTAGGAAGTATTCGTTTATTTATCAACACAGAAAGCGGCTACTCCAAAGAGTAATATTGTTTCCTGTCTGCTAACCTTCCACCAATATGAATGTGTTGTTGCTTTGCCACTTCTCGGTCTCATCACTTTTTTATAACCAATTTGTTTTGTTACCGTAATTTTTGCCCACCCTGTAGATAACTTCAGTAGCGGTCAAAAGTGCTCACATAAACGGTTCTTCGTAGAATCCCTTTCTTTCCCCAAAAAAAGGAGACCCAAAATAAGTTCGAGACTTCTACTCCAAATGCTTCGAATGTTTAACACTCAAGGATTGAAAAACAGCAAAGGACACACCGTATGAATACTTGAAGGAATGATCATGTGTGGGGAACAGTTGGAATCCAAATACTAGAACCAGTAAGAGGGTGAATACTCGCACTTGCGCAAACCATGGGCTTTGATCAAACTGGTTCATAGAAACGAATTTGTTGCAATTTATTTTTACCTTACGATGTGAAATTTGCAGTCGACCATCAAGAGAGCGGGGAATCGTCACACATTCCGTTGGTTGCTCTCCTTTGCACTGAAAAAATGCAAAGTATAAGAGTTTGCACTAGAAAGAACCTGGAATGCCCTTTGCTTTACATGCAGAAAAAAATGCTCATTGATAAATATAAATTCAATTCATCACCCTTTGCTGCCTACCTTCGCGAAGTTAGGGAACTTGTCCTTGTTGCTGAGACTCTCTTAGCACGGCTATCACCATTACTTCGAACGAGAACGTCTCATACATCTCGTTCAGGTAATTTTGGTAGTCTGATAAGGAAAGGCCCAAGGGCCGCCATGACCGTTCAAGAAGAGGCATGTACAAACTACCATATGTCTTGCCTCGTGCTACCTTGCTTATGAGGAAGAAAAGGTGTGGTCGAGTTGTAGAGTAGTGGTGCTGCGTACAGACTCAAAAGCGAGGGGTCGCGGGATCGACTGCTTCGCTAATTCGTGACTACTTTTCGGCAAAATGGTGAATTTTTTTTGGCTTAGAGCCCTAATCGCGTCAGCATCGCAATGAAGCCTCCCTCAAACCTTGAAAAAGCGCCTCACGATAAGTTAAGGTGGATCGATTCTTTCGGTGGATAGGACGGAGCTGTCTCTTGGAGTCGCACATGTCCCGTTCTCCTCACACGAAAGTGTGCGACGAGGACGCCGGGGCCTTGTAAAGATCGCTTCAACCACTTCCATTCTTCGTCATTCGACAAGCGAGTGTGTGTGTACTCTCGTTCGCTGGGATCGTTCACCTAAACTCTCTCCTCTGCGCTTGCAGTCACATTGCTCTGACCGGTTTGATCGTGGGATGTGCCTTCAGAGGAGGATTACACGAGAAGAACGAAGGTCGAAGAAAATGCCTAGTGAAGAGACGGACGGATCTGCTGATGGTGCGGACTGACCCAATCGATTGCGGAAGATTTGATCTCGGCAATTTAGCATGGCTCACTCTTGGCGCACTTGGCAATCCACGCCCATCGATGATCTAATCACTAGCCGCAGGTCTATACGCAGCGAGTGATTAGATAGCAGAGAGAGCACTATATCGAAGAGGGCACAACGATGAGAGTCGCATCAATGCTGAGATCAAGGGGAAAGGAATGAGTCCCATTTTTCGTGTTCTAGGCCCCTTTTCATGGTTTTCCCTTCTTTCTGATACCACTCACCATCCCCTACTTGATTTGGAATGGGTTGCTTTCTCATCGTAAATTCCGCCTTTAAGAATAACGGCCAAAACGATTCAGTGGAGAGCAGTCCACGGAGAGCATATTCTTTTTAAGAAGCAGTAGTTACGTTGGGGACGCAGATAAACCATTTTTCTGGACTCGACACCATTGCTACTGCATCAATCAATGCTTTCAGTGTAACTGGTTGTTTATTTTGACTGCATAATGATGGGAGCGATGACTGTTTTGGTGAAACGCCGGACCGCTGCGGATAAACCACACAAACGGAACCTTTCGACGTCAAACTTTCGCACCTTAATACCGCTACTGTTGTGACTACCTCTTTGTAGACTTGTGGCCTGTGCTCTGGAACCCTAGAGAGGAAGCTAAAGGGCTGTTTTTGTAATTTCACTCAAGCCTTTCTCAGATGTACACAGCACTTTTTACCAGCCTACGCTGTTGCCATTTCTACCGTCGTATTTTTTCTCATCTGACAAATCATTCCATAAGGCTCAATTACAGCCTAAACGTCCTTTGTACTGAATGGCTTTCACGAAAGTTTGGACTAAGGAGCTAAGCAAGTACTCATATGGTACCGGTACATTTTGAAACACCCAATATGCCTATCTCGGACTCTTTCTATTCCCTCATGATCAGTAGGATCTGTTTAGTCTTAGCTCGATGCGCGAATTTGGACCTTTTTTTGCTTAAAGGCAGGTGGTACGATAAAGTGGTTACTCATGGGAAATGAAGGTACTGTTGAATAAATAGTATGACTGGAATTTCAGTGTGCGAGCTTGATGGCAAGCTTTGCCCATGGCCTCAGACAATTGCTAAGTGATAGAAGAGAGAAGTAATTGAATATTCACGTCGGTGGCAGCGCCTATGGGCTGCCAGGTACCCATGCTCGTGGGATGATGGCAGACCATTTGGCGTGACGGCAAACAATCACCTACCACTCGCTCATGTGTGTTTTTGCAGATTTTTGATATCAGCAAAATAGTTAGGATCAAATGTTTGGTTATTGATGGCATGGTTTGAGAGGTAGTCAGAAGTCGGAGTTCAGGATCAAAAGGCAGCCCATTGGAAATAAACGTAAAGGTGCTCAGGGGTGCAGCAATGAACAAAAATCATGAGAAACAGTGGGACCCTCTCTCGTCCGTTGATTTCGCAGTGATGCGACTCTTATCGGTGCTACCCTCCTTGACGCTCACGTTCGCTCTCAGCTAAGCGAATAGGGTCAAAACTGGGCTCGAAGCGGCGCGGGTGCCGTCTGATCCTGGCCGCGTGGACCTGCTAGGCCGCTGGGGTGATAGTTTGCGCTGCGAAACGCGCATCGTCCTCCTTACGAGGCCCGCCCGCCTTTCGGCTCGGTATCTGTTCCCTTCTTCGACATCATGGTATCCTTCTTTAATGTATTACTGGTTTCGCTTTATTCTTTATCCTTTATTGCTATAAACACACGGAAAAGTCTCCATGTACGGCTGTGGATAAACCTCGGCATGATGTTGCTGTTGATATTTCTTCTTAACTCACACGAGGTTGTTAGATGTTCTTTATTAGGCTAACGTTTCGGCGCTCTAAAGAAGGCGATTCTCGCCGAAACGTTAGCCTAATAAAGGTCAGCTACCAACCTCGTGTGAGTTAAGAAGAAATATCAACGGCAACACACGGAAAGTTTTTTACTGAAACAGTCGGGACAAAAATGCTCTTCGTGATCGTTTAAGCAAAAAATAAAAAAATGTGTTCTCTCATTGCTATTACACGTCGTTGATCAAAATTCTACTACACTATGTCTAGATGACCTCTGACCACAGCTAAAATTGTTCCTGGAATTCACGTTTCTGTTCATTTACAGAATCTGCGACTGTAAGGTGAGATGGCGGTGCTCGCAAAAGTGCCCTCTAACGCGACTGAGAAGCGGAAAAGGGCGCCGTCGTGCATATATTGAGAAAAGTGCAGAAGCGAACCTGTAACGCGAATTCCAGGCTGGCCAGCGCCTCCTTGTTGTGTTTGAGCAGTTTCTTCATAAGATTATCGATTGCCTTCTTCGCCCAGTTCTCATCTTCATCACCTGAAAGTCTTATTTTTTCTTTTGTCTTCAATGCCTGGCCTTTGAACTAGTCCTAAAGATTTGTTCATAATTTAAGACTTCAGTGTACTTTCAGTCATTTTCAGTTCAGTTTTTCGAGCTGTCGGTGATGACTTGAAGATTCGTTCCTTGTTCTTCGCTTTTCCCTTGTGTTGAGCCTGCATCAGGGTCCGCTGGGCTCGTGTTATGGGACAAATTGCTGTAGATTCATACCCTCGCAAATTTCGCTGCGACTGATCACACACTAGGTTTTTGGTTTTTTATGCATTAGAAAGATCACTATGACTTCCTGATTGCCATTCATAGCTGAGAGGACTATGAGTGCATTCGTCCGGAGCAGGCTTACAAAGGTAGGTCATACCCATAGTCAAGAGCAAGGTGTTTAGCAAGATGTTCAAGACAGTGAGTCACTTGTTGAAAAAGTGGTTTCATGCCTCAAAGGACGAGTCCTAGGTTCACTGCTTAAGTCAAAAGAGCTAATTTGAAGGAGACCCAGAACGTAGGATCGCTCAGTGGGTGGTCTCAATAGGTTGATGAACCGCTGAGCATTCAAATATTTTTGCCTGCAACGAACGTGTTTGAGGGTAGTCAAGCCTGTGGGGACCAGAACGTAGGATAACTCAGTAGGCGGTTCCAAGAAGTTGCTGAAATGGAAATCAGAATGCTGTCAACTATGACCCACAAAGGGGAAGACGTCAAATGAAATTGCGTTGATATGAAAATAGCGGAAGCCCTCGAAGAAAGCGTCTACGCTATGAATAGTAGCAACCATCGAATTAAGACTGTAAGGATAGAAACGAATAAGGGATACTTAAGAGAAGATAGGTGCTCAATAACACGATGTCTTGCTCATTTCGTTCTACGCTGCTTCGCTTTTCCGTTTTCGAGTTCCCTCCGCCTCCTGATGAATGTGCAGGTCGCTGGAAACATCCTTCCCTTTAGCCCTAGGGAGAGGGTAGTGTGTGGCGTTCACGTTAATGATGACATCTACATATTGCGGACTTTGCAGCTCGAACAGTACCCTAAAGGCAAAGGCCAAATCAAGGACTGTATTTCGTGAGGTTCAGACAGTTTCTCTCCGTCTTCTCCTCAGCACATACCACCCAGCCCCTCATTTATCAATTTTATCTTTTTACACTCGTCATTTGTCATTTTTGACCTGCCAATTGGATCAGTGTAGTGTACCCGCCACATTCAAAGACTCAAATGTTGATTTTGATCGTAGGCAAGTAAGTGAATGGGTTAGACGAATTTTTGAAAAGAGGCTCGATGGCTGAGGCTACGTGAGAAAAGTTGCTTCTTTTACCTCCACTCATCGCAAAGAATTCTGTGATCTTATCCGAGCCAATCCGCTGTGTGTCGTTGAGTCTCAGAACGGCGACGCGCACTTTTTTCACCCAGTTGTTGCGCAGCTTTTGATCCGAGACGTTCTTTCTATGTGGTAACCGATGGAGATATTAGCGGTAGTACACGCTTGAATGAAGTAGGGCTAAGTGAAAGGGAGTGCCACCAGAAAGAGAGTTACCGCGTATGTATACTGTGGACACTACACGACAATCGTGCGCACTGCCTCGTCGTGACCCAAGGCAGGTTCATAGTTGGCGATCGTGCAAGCGATTACTCGACTAGGCGATTGGGCGATCGCTCAACGGGCGGAGAAAACAAGTCTACACGTATCCTTTTCTTGTCGCCTTTTCGCTTACCCAATCTCCCAATCGATACATAAACCTTGCTTTTGAATCGAGGCGCTATCGCATGCGATCGTCAACTCTAAACGCTACATAAGGACTCACATCCATTCCTAGCAAGTCCTCCACACCCTCGCGATAGACGCCATTGTGGGACCGAACTTGTTGAGGAATGAGAACAGAAATTAACTTCTCTTAGCACCTGCAAGAAGGTTGATCTCGCGCCGCACTCTGGAAAGCTTACCCCATCCAACTACGAGCTTCCTGCTCTCTTTTATAATTTTCGTTTATAGCTAAAGCGTTCCAGTGTTCGCTGCCCCACACTTTGACTCTCGAAACATGTGTTTTAAAAATATTGAAGAAGAGATAATGAAGTCATGTAATAATAAAAGACCACATAAAAGAGAATTGCCAAGGAATAGCCCTCACGACTCGAAAATCGAATATTCCAGAAGTAATCAGCTCACCTTGTTTCCATCCCAAATGTTTCATTATGCCATCAAATTTCGTCTGTATACTCATCCTTGCACTGCGTTCAGGATCGCATAAAGGCAAATTTATCTTAATTAATTTGATTTTCGTGGCAAAAAAGCTAAACTTGAGTAGAGAGAGGTGTGAGTTGGACAGGGATAATGAGAAAAAAAAGAACTAAATCATATCGGGGCATGTGATGAGGGCCAGGCTTGACTGGTGAAGCTAGTTCCACTGAAAAATTGGGCTATCCTTTGAATTTAAAGGTAAACAACTCAGATAAACAAACACGACGTAGAAGACGCTATGTAGATGAGTGACATGATTGGTTGGGTGGCTTACAAAATAGAAACCTTAAAGTTATCTTCAAGCCTCTAAAGAAGGTGAAAAGGTCGAACTGTCGGGTCATTCAATAAGGGTTCAAACTATCAACTTCGGTTGGCATAGAAAAATAAACAATTCAACAACTCTTGTAGTGAATTCCTGTCGAAATATTTGTGGAGTGAAGGACAAACTGCTTTGCAGCTCGTTTTGAGGTCTAGAATCTGCCACGGAATCTAGAAAAGAATATCTCGAAAAGAACGTCTGAACTTCGTCTATGTAGTGTGGCTTTCCGGTGCCCCTGATCACAAATATGGCATTCATATTGACTTGAAACTGACTGATTAAAATTTGATATTCATACAAAAGCAATTTTCGTCAAATTAGGGCTAATTTGTTCCCTCGTGGCACCGAAATGACGTCACATAGCTCTCGACTCCAAAGTGAACGTACAAATTTGTTATGTTGGCTCTGAATTACTTCCTATCGGCGCAGTTTATACGCGAAAATTCTCCGAGATTTCGGGGATGCAATGGTTGGAATATTGCCAATTTTATATTGCTTTGTTTTGTTTTTCCTTCATTGAAATTTACGTGCACCCAAATTATTTTCTTTTGAATTGCCCTTTGGGTTCAAGAATCACTGTGTGGAAGGACAAAGCTAAAAAAGATCAAGTCGTAGTTACATGGAAAGACTTGAAAAGTATGCCTTATGCTAGAAATTCTCACCCAGAAAAACCGTGGAACCCTTTCGAGTAAAGCACCCTCACACACCAATATCAACCCCTGGAATTGGCGCGGTGAACTAGTGACGACATATTGATAGTAAGCAATGGTAAGCTGCGATCGATAAGTGCAACCTAATCGATATATGAAGATAGGGATGACCAGCGTGACGAGAGTTGATAAGCACGAAGTGAAGAAGGGAACGGTCGGGTTCGCGGTGGGGGCCGGTTGGGTTGCGAGAGAGTGTACAGGTGTGCGAGAACCAGGCAAGCGCGGAGAAATTTTGCGACTCTCTGGAGCCATCATCATTTCGTAGCTCATCGAACAGATGTGAATGTGACGCCAAAAACAGTGCAGTTTTATGAAGCGTGTACGACCCCGTAACTCAGGGACCAGTAATTCTTGATTGGTTGAGTTCTATCGTTAATCTGTAGTGTCAAGAGAAATCTTGTATTCAACGAGAATAGATTATTATCATAGCAGTTCCTGGCAGGAAGTGGTGCCTGCAGACCCAGAAGCTCCTCGCCTCTGAGCTTTTTAAGCACCAAGCAGAGGATGTAAAAGTCCATTCGTACATTCTAAGGACTCAGCTTTTCCAATGTTTTGCTTGAGTTCAATATCTTGCACTTTTGAACGAGATAGTGACCTGACCACAGCGCACAAATTTCCCTTTACCTGTCTCGCTTTTATGGTTTTTGACGGATTGCTACCAGTATTTCTGTAATTTTATGGATTTGCTACAGGGCGCGGAGAGGCTTACAAACATGAAAAACACAACGGAAACCATCTCCTGCAGAAGACGCAGCAGAAAGCCTGGAACCCTTTTGATGTTTTTACTTTAGTAAGACCTTGCACGCCTTCTTTTTCCTCTTGAAAGCATATCCCTTGATCAAGCTGGTGTGATTCTTGCGCGCGAAAAATCGGAAGCAGTAGTGCAAAGTGGACCAGCACTGAAGAAAAAACGAAGAGGTTGTTAGGAAAGGGCTTACTCATTCGACCGACTTTTTGTAAGTCGGTTGTCCTTAGTTAAAGCCACGGGTTGGGATCATGTCCCAAGAGCCAATCTCTCCAGAGTGAAAAAAGGGTCCTCGTGCAGATGAGACGTGACATTGTCCAGACTCAAAAGTGCGAGGCAACGGCTTTAAGACCTTGCCTTGTGTGCTGCCGCGCTGCCATTCTTATCAATCGCGGCATCCGTGGCGTTCGCGTCCTCTCGCGGGCAACGTACTATCTCACGGGCAGTGTATACTGTAGTCACTCGCGTCTGCCCTCTCCTCGCAGTGCTTGGTCTCTCCATCACACCTCGGCCGACCCCACAAGGGAAATTTCAATGTCTTCTTCGGATTTTTTTTTTTGCTTTTTTCTCCATTGATATTCGTTGTCGCACTTTTCGACTAATTTTCGAACAAATTGACACACGAACTCGATCCTGACCCATATCTTTAAGAGATTCGCATCAGGGGTAGGAAGGATACCCCGAGAGAAAGTGTAGTTTTTTTTTACCACAAATAGTGTGCCAAGCTCGTCGCACAAAACGCGCCGTTAGGGCACTAATCGTTGAAGGGTTGCAACCGTCGACCCCCGTTGCAACTCTTCCCACCCACCGCGATTGCTATGGGACCAGCGCGCTCTCTCTCAAACTACATGCCCACTCGCGCGATCTGCCTTCTTTGATCGCTTCGTGTCACATCAGACCATACTGTACGCGTCAACGCCTTAATTTGTGCTTCTGATGGCACTTCCTGCTTTCCCTTCACTTTTATTGTTTCGCCCATCACTATGGTGCGCTCTTACCCACTAGTTTTATCCCGGGACCTGTCTGAGAAGGATTCCATGATATGAAGAAGAGAAGAAGAGCGAAGGTCAACGAATGGGAAACTTAACTAATGAAAATACAACGGACCCTTTGAGCGTGACAACCACCGACACGAATTCGCTTTGAAAGAGATGCCTTTGGCAATTTAGCATGGCCTTGCCTGCGGCGCTATTGGCGTACTGTTGGCGCGGAACGCCCCAGTCTCGCTGCCTGATTCTCTAGCCGTTTAGCACAGAGAGAGTGTTAGCATTAAAGAGGATAGCTTCGATGACAGTTGCACCAATGCGGAAATCAACGGGCAAAAAGCGGGCCCCATTCTCCGGTTCTAGGCTGAATTCTTGATTTTTTCTGTGTGTCACCGACCATTTCTAAGTTCATTCCTAATAGGCTGGGTGTTCACCCAGAAATCCGCCTTTCCCTACACGTTGCCTTTACCGACGCCGCTTTTTTCGTTTTTTTTTTTTTTTTTTGAAAGCATCAGGCAACTTCTTTAGACCATGCCTCTGGAAAATCAGGAACAGATTCTCTTGGCCAATCGTGAACATTGCCGATAAAGGCGATTAAGAGGTGACTCCATACGCTGAGTGATTCGCTCCGCCGAAAATTTCAAAGGGAGCAACAACGCAGTCAAAATGTAGGCATTATTATTCCATTTACATGTACATGGAGTATGAGCCATTCGCACTTCGCCGTTATGCAGCACTTCATTTTGCTACCGGCGCTCATGTCGATGGGGGCGGGGGGGGGAGGGCCGGGGGGAAGGAGGAGATGGGACTCTTATGGGGCTTCTTTATTTTGAATGTCCCCCAAGACTGGAGCGCCTGTGCTAACCCTCATAGCACAAATTACCATTACTATACATGCCGAATCATTTAGCTTGTTTCACTTCTACTGCCCATACCACGCAATTCCCTCTTGTTCCAGACGTTATCTACATCTCGAGTTGATGAGAGGGAATCATTCGCGAGCAGGAAAGGTTATGCTAATCAGTGGCCTTGTAGATAAGGGAACCTCGCACAGTCACTGAATCGACGGTGGGCCCTCGAAACGTGTGAACAGCATTCTTTTGTCTACCTCTTAGAATGCGACTGCTCCGGGTGGTCAACCGTCACGGTCGCTTTTTTCAAAAATTTTGCGATCCCCTTCTCGAGGGGATCTCGATGGGACCCCACCACCACCATAACTCTCAGCAGGCTACTCAATACGATCCCCTTTCCTCTTCTCCGACCGCCACCCTCACCATCATGGCTGTTTCTATAGTATTTAATTCTCAGACCAGTCGACACTTCCTGCGGCGGATCCACCTGTTTTGCGTAATGTTCACTACCTGCGTAAAATTTTCATCAAATTAGCCAAAGAGACCGTCCAAACGCAACCACCTCTCAACGCCTCCCGTCAACCTCCGTTCCCACTATGATAATCTTGCTCAACCCCAGAATGCGACCCCCATCCTACCCGAAACAACAAATGCGACCCCCTCGTTTGTGTGGTGCGAACGGGCGGTTGACGCTGATCCCGGGTTCCCTGCCTAGGCTCTTTGCTAAGTATTGGAGATGTATCACGTTCTGCTAAAGTCTTCCTGGTGCTTCTTTCCATTTTATTGCTATCAATCGGTAGAGGGCGTTTGGCAACGACACACTGATTCATGCCAAGCAAAACCGCCACGCGAATTTATATTGGAACGAGGAGCCGCAGCATAGTATTATCAGCTGGCCAAGACAGTCCTTCATGTTCTTTCTCCCTATTGTCCGCTTTTGAAAGAAGTTTTTAGCTGTGCATGTTTCATCGTACACTGGTTTTCAATATTTTAATGCTAAGCAGCTCAGATGTTGCTCTGGCAAGCAAGGTCAACCGTCACATTCGCAGTTTTTTCAAGAATTTTGCGACCACCCCACCCCGCGACCACCGCACCCCTCAAAGGGGTCTCCATGCGATATCCCCTTCCCACCACCGCCATCTTGATCTGAGGTCAATCGACACAGTTCAACTCCGCCCACTTTCTCCTCTCAAGCAGCCTTCGAACGGCGGGGGGGGGGGGGGTCAATTGGTATAATTAGTTTCATGGTCAGCGGCGAATCCACCATGTTTGCCCAACTTTCTGCCTATTCTCATTGCTTTCGTGAAAAGTCCACCAACTTCGTCAGAAAACCCATCCGAACAACCCTTTTTAACGACCTCCTTTAACCGCCGTTCCTACTATAATAACCTTACTCAACCCTAAAAACGACTTCCAAAAACCACAAATGCGATCTTCTCGTTCGAATGGTGCAGATAGACGGGTGACCCTGGTGGCAAGTGGTTCGCTTTCCATGAGTTTGGTTCGTTGTCAAACCCCAGACCAAATTCCAACCATATCAGTGACAGCGCTTTTCATTCAACTTAGGTTTGCTGTTTATTCATGCCCTCATTACCCTACAACTCAACCACCATTGATATTGAGTCATTTACAAATGATCCGAGCGGATATGGTGCAACGGAAAAAGGCGCTGCACGCCACGCGCCCAGTCCCGTGGTCAACCCTCGGCTCGAATCTCGCTCACGTCAACCAAAACTTCCCATGGCGAGGGTCGGTTATTCGGTACCAAACTGAAATAAGAATGCATCCTAAGAAGGATTGGGCACAGCCAGCCATTCATTCCTTTATTTGTGTTTTTATGTTAAAGCAAAGTCCTAGAAGGTTTTGTCTTTGAAACTAAAGGAAACGATGCGCTGGCCCTAGCCAAGTACATAAGAAGTGTGAGTGAATAAAAAACATCTCCGAAAGCTGCTAGGAAGGGCGCTGATCGGCTTCAAATGGGCGTGGTTTGAATCGGCCGTCGGGATTTGCGGCCGATTCGCAATCACGCCGCTTCGAAGCCGTTCAACTTTCTTTCAAGTGACTTTCCGTGGTGAGTTTTTTGTGCAGTCACACTTCCTATGCTCTTGACTAGGGACATCGTTCCACGCCATTAGTATCGAAGGTAGAAACCTTGTAGGATTTGTTGCCTCAAGTAAGACACCAGTCATCGACCAAAACACCTGGACAATCTCCACCGCGATGAGGGAGAGACCGATGATTGTTTTGATATTCAGAAGGACATCCTTCGGGTTTACCTTGTGCTTGCGCTTACACTTACACTTATGTAGCGAAGAATTGCGATTTTCAATGTTATTCCCAATGTATCACGCTTTTCCTTTTCGGAAAGAGCTTTGTTGATTCCCCAGAATTGATTGTTGCTGAACCTTCCTCGCTTTCCATGCCGATAACTGTGGTCGGCCCTCATTCGTTCTTTACAATGCTCGCTACAGCTGAATCGCATGTGATGGCGTGAAAAGCACACAAATTTTATGTTTACGCAGCTTTTAAAATTCACGACCCAATCGTCGATAGCGGCGACTGCCCTAGTGCTTTCTGCTCGCCCTCTGCAAGTTTCAAGTTTTCTGTGTTCTTATGTTTATACTCTACCTAATTCTTCGCTTCCACAAGTCACCAAACCTGATCCTGAGCAATAGAAAAGCATATGTCACCGATTCAGTGAAAAATAGCGCGCATTTCCGAATAGTAAAAAAGTAAAAAGTAAAAGAGCAATAAAAAGCTAGAAAAAATAAGCAGTAAAATCTTGAAATATTCGGAACGTTAAACTTTGCTTAATTATTAATAGACTTGTCGGAAGTAGAGGAAGTCATGCGATTATTGTTGCCCGGCCGAAGCAATCCATTGTGCCAACCTCATGAAACTTCAAGATAATAATTTGCAAGGCCAATCCGGTTCTGGTTGAATCGCCCACGCTGAAAACAGTGGAGGCATTTGAGTTGCACTCGTTTGCTCTTACTGCCGCATTCTCTTGCTGGTCACGTTAGCGTCTCGCCTACCGAACTTCTTTTACAGCAATGGTGGCACTCATTTGACAGCAACTTTCTGAAAAAAAGGACTTTGCAAGATTTACGTAGACAAGGTGTCCTCGCTGTGTCTCCATAGTGTTGTTCACTCAATTATAGGATGAACGGGTGTTAAACTATCAGCCAACGGCCGGAGATCATGATAATCCGCTTTGCACTCGTGTGGATAATCCCCTGGTTAGGAATGCTGGCGTTCACGGGGTTGGAGCACTAAGCCGCTTTTTGCCTGTCCACTGTTCGCTATTTAACACTGATTACGCAATTGAATTATTTCTCCACAGATGGGGTATTGTCAACTCTCCCTATAGTCACGACTTCTCCATCACGCCAATTAACACGAAGCAGGGTGAATAACGGTCGAGGAAATCCTCGACAAGGGGATCGTACTTGTCAGGAAGGGTCGTGGGGGTCGTACCATGAGGGTCGGTAGCGAGCTTTAGTGGCATCGTGGTGCAAATAGGACGAAGAACGTCTACCGTAGCAGAGAACGAGGATGTGCAAAATTTTCATATAAAATATTCTTTCGGCTCTCTTTTGATACCTCGCTGACAGTGATTCTGTTGGAAAGAACGCTGTCGCAAAAACGACAATGGTGAAGGAAGGCCCTAAGCAAATAAAGTGGCTTGTCGTTTATAGGGGGTACGAGATGTGTGTACTACAATACAGATTCTGTCAACAGTCATCATCATGTAACACCTTCCAATCGAGTGTACTGCTCTGATTGACGGTCAGATGCATGACGAATGAGACTATAGCGGGCGATGTCGATTTTTTTGGGTGCTTGATTTATCAGAGAGATATTGCCTTTTGAGTGCCGAAAACTCGCATGAAAATCTTCGCGTCCTCGACGCTGACTCGACGGGATTCGAGAGACCTTATCTCTTTCCATGGAAGGCTTCCGAAGCAATTTCAATACTGTTTGGCAGTAGCTGGCCTAGCTCTATCTAACCTGACAAAGTGCTATTCAAAAGGTTCGAAAATAGGGAATGGAGCCTTCCCATGAGAGGTGTACTCTCCGGTGGTTTTGAGAGGGGCATCAGCAAATCTGACCCAGAGACAAACCGCGCAAAAGCTGTCGCTGAATCGGCCTCTGATCGATACAGGCTGTTGTAATGCTCTTCTATGAACTCCTCAAACATCCGTATTGG
>KZ345201.1:132693-145485 GCA_002352805.1 Teladorsagia circumcincta
AGCTAGGTTGGTCAAACCATTGGGAAACATCGAATTCAGTTTTGAGGATTACAGTAATACCCATGGCTACACGCCTCAGCAAATGCAAAAGCGAGTCAAAGGGAAATGGAGATGCATTGACAAATTCATCTATTTCTCGCACCTTGCCTTTTTCTTGCACACTTCGGAACAAAGAAACTAAGGAAATTTGATGAGCTTCTCCTCAGAGCTAGCTCGAGCAAAGAATAGAAAAACATATTCGTTCTTGAATTGAGCCCCGATCGCACGAATCTACCTGAGAGCCCTCATAAGCATGTTGATGAGACCGCACAAAAAAGCCTTTTCGCGCAGATTCGATTTTCCAGCGTTTATTAAAAGCAGAATTCACGATGGAAAGCAACCCGTTCCAAATCAAGTTAGGGATGGTGAGTAGTACGAGAAAGAAGAAAAAACCATGAGAAACGGCCCACACCCCGAGAAATGGGACCCCTTAGTTTTTCCTTGATCTTGGCACTGATGCTACTTCAATCGTTGTCCCCTCCACCAGATAACGCTCTCTCTACTATCTAAGCACTCGCCGCGTATAGATGTGCGGCGAGTGATTAGATAGTTTGTGGGCGTGAATCGTCGAATGCGCCAAGAGTGAGTGAGCCATCTAAATTGTCGAGGTCAAATCTTTAGCTGCCGATTGCTTGTCACCCTCAGGAGGTCCGCCTGTCTCCCCACTAGGCAGTTTCCCTTCTTCGATCTTCGCTCTAATCGTGGAATCCTCCTTTAAACGCGAGGCCTCCAAATAATCATGGCACCTATCGCGGCGATCCGCGAGTTGCTAGATTTGGGTAAGACGATGAAAAAGTACACATATAACTATTCGTCACTTTCATCATGAAACAGCTGTAATCTTCTTTGGCAAAGCAAAAGCTCCATGAACGTCGGAAGAACTTCGAAAAGGCCGACTATCAGGGCTTTTCCTTGGAATGTTGGAGAACCACCACCTGCGAACTCCGTATATAAGCGCCCGATCCTGACATGGTTCGATCTTTGTTTCATACATATTTTGGAGGTACCTGATGGTGGCGATTGTGGTATAATAAATTGGTGGTATCTTTGTCGTGTGGTGCTGTTGTGACGAAACTTAACGACTATACCTGCTATACACCAAGCCAGTCTTTAAAGCACCCGTCCGTTGTCCCAATTCGAGGTATTTGACGACTATCCTTTCATCACCGCTGTGCGTGGTTATACACCCACAGAGATGATACCACTTTCGTGATTCGAAACTGCGCGGTGGTAAGGCCCCCAGGAGAAACATAGCTTTGCCGCCTGGAGTTAGCTACGCCCACAAACCTCGGGAAGTGGTGCGTGGCCGGCAAGGGATGTAAAAACAGCTGGATAATTGCCGTATCTGGCACCAGCCAGCAATAGCTGGCATGTCGGAGAACAACTTCGGACGTGTATCACTCCCAAGGCAGCCTCTTTGGCTCAGTTGGTCGACGGCGGGACATGTGGCTGACGCAGCTGATCTTACAGGAGGTACCATGTTAGAGCCTGTCCTGTGTACTGGCTCTCCACCTATCAAAGTAGGACACGTCAAGAACTGTGATGCATCAAGTTTTTAACATGTTTTCTTTCGTCAGGGGATGAGGTGAGCCACATGCCCCGCCGTCGACCAACAGACCCGCCTCTTTCACTGCTGTTGGGAAAGGGAGCTTCATTTACGGCCTTGCTGACGGTTTCTCTTCGTTTTTTTTTCTCCACTGTCGGTCCACTTCGCATCTCTCACTCAGTTCCAAGAGCCATAATACCCCTAATCCTTTACCTGACCTTTGCAAAAGACCTTTGCCTTTCAACTTCCACAAATCCAAGCCCTTCTCGATCCCTTCCTCTCTATTTTGGAAAACGAGAAGAGCGTCAAGTGCAGAACACGCACCACAGATCGGCAAGAAAAAAGCCACGTATCTCTCCGCCGTTGTCATTTGTGGTGTCACCGTTCTCGTCTTCCAAAATAGTGTATATGTAGGTCACTGTGAGCTCCACAGCGACGACTGATTACTTGATATTCTGAAGACGATGAGGGTAGTGACAAACACTTGCTTCCATTATGGAGGGAGATCTTAGCAACATTTCGCCGTGGAACATACATCAACGGCGGTAGCATGTGCGACTAAATTTTCCTGATCTTCGCCATGAGCAAAAATCTCTTTTGCCTCCCACACCCCTCCTCTTTCTTCATCCAGTCAAGTATACATGTAACATACAATACAAAAACCACTTTAAAGAACACTTCATGTCCTAAATGACCTACAAATTAACTTCAAATCGAGACATCTGCACAAAAGATCGATGGAAATCTTCCACCTCAAAATTCAACGACTTTGAAAACATACACTGCACTGTAGCTGAGGCTATGACAAGGCCGAGCCCACCAATATCTCCTTTGCAAATACTCTTGCCTTTCTATTATTTTAATACGAAATCTCGATTGAAGCCTCTAAATCCACTAATTTCGTGCTGAATTGTAAACAGGTAAGTAGGGGAGCACGCTTGCATGGAAGAGACACTCACGAAACTTATCATACCTGCTAAAGTAGTACATGAGTAATACGCTAGTAATGCAACAGTTCTCAGATACGGATAGAGCCTTATCCATGCTCGTTGTCCCAAGAGTTCTTTCACAACCTGAATGCACCTGAACTAACTGCCTCGAAAATCTGAAGCAGTTCAGAAATAATAATGCAGTGAACTGGATACGTGCATACGGAAAAGCATGGTAAACATGAAAACATGAAATTTTGCGTACCCGAGAAATGCGATCCTGTAAGGAGTCAATTTCTTCTTCATCTCTCCGTTGGGCTCGGACCAGTTCTCCGATTTCAGCCACATAGGTCTGCATCTCCTACAGGACTTGATAGAGGAATAAACACTTGCAAGGCAAAGTAAATACACTTCGGTTTTCCAGCAAAGCAGAAAAGTAGTGACAGCATTTCGAATATTTACTGTGTTCCTGAGAATAATATACAGAACAATGATGTAGGAACAAATGTAGGTATCAAGATTGAAAAACAACCATGAGGCAAATATCATCAAAAAGCGACCCGGTCCAATCTAAAATCGCAAAACATAAGCAATCCTATGATAAAAACAGCTAATAATGTCAAATCGGACTTCTAAACAACCTTTACATAGATAACTCTAAATCTAGCAGAAACTTCTATAGGAAAATTGTACAGGTGAATGCAGATTTACTGATTTTCTGAATTTCAATTTATCCACACCAGCTTCAGATTTTGGAAGCCTCCGACAATTCTTCTGAGTGCTTATCCTCTTCAAGCTCAGAAGCTTTTGGGACACCAAGAGTGCGATCAAAGAGTCGACCTTTTTGTCGCGTTGGTACGCCCTCTTGATACTTCACTGGTGCGGGATCATAATACTGAAAAGATAATCTTCTTAAATTTTGCGCCATCATACGAGAACATATTAATTAGGTGAAGAGCTGTGTAAACAATCCTTCTCAACGCTTCATAATTCATGAGCTTATTGTAATCGGAGTTTTATTTGTTTAAATTCAGCTCTTTTTTGATTGCCACAAGGTATACCTGAAATTAGAAGGGAAATCTGCTAAGTTATCTGTCAAAAACTATCAAATTTTCTTTCACAAAACCAACACAGAGAGCTAACTAAAGGTGCTGGACTATATCATGACTTAGATAGTGCGAAAGATATATTATGGAACTCCAGTGGTATAAATATCCAGTGGTAAAACTCCAGTTGCCATCTTCATAGATTCCTTTTTTTCATCTTCTCCCGTACAGAATTTCATAGCAGTTCGGAACATGTTTTTGACGACTGCTCGCTTTGTTTGGAGAGGGTGCGCTGACCGAAAACGGACAATGCGCAAATATTCGCGCGGAAGACTTTGGAAGCACTTTGGATTCATGACAGGAATCCAAAAATGAACCGAAGGGAGGAGTGCTCATCAATAACACGGGAGCTAACCCCGTACGTGAGACTAGCATTCCAACCAAGGCTCTGAATACGATACTGCCGAAAGCTTCCGATACTGTGATTTCCGTTAAGTGATCTAGGGCTCTGATACAGGAATAGTGTTTATTTTCTTGAGGGTTGTGTGATGGTTCAGTTGACGTCGAAGATCGAGAAGGTAGGTGAGACGTTTTGTCGGGTACTCACAGATCGATTTTTTTCCCCTTTGGGCTCCGAAGAAGGCGATTTCAGCCGAAACGTTAGCCAGTAAAGATTTGGATTACAACCTCGTGAGCAGTTGAAAGGGAAATAATTAAACTTATCAAAGCGTTGGCAATGCGATAAATAAATTGGGAATTCCGATCGCAATACGAAAAATTTGCACAATTCTGAAATGACTTCCCTATATGAACAGAAAACAAAGAGATTCACCAAAATGATGCGCTCCATAAAGATTCTTAACCAGAATAGAGAAAAAAAAAACCAGCTAACCTTTTTGCCTAGGCGATCGATGGCAAAATCGTAGACTTTGGGGTGCTCAAGAGCTTCCAAGATCTTCGCTTCTAAATTTTCCTCGTTCACGAAGTCACGACTGCGAGAAATCGCATCTCGAACCTTGAACAGCAGTTTCTCATAAAGTGAATTTAAATCCACATTCAACAACTACGCATATCGTGAATAAAACGAGTACTCGAGACATTCAATAACCCGATTTGTGAAGTTACCTCTGCCGTAGCCTCTTTAGCCACTTGGTGCTGCTTTTGGAGAGCTTCATCTATTTCGTTTAGGATCTCACGCTGAGTATTCTTCCACTCTTCCTCTTCTTTTCGTGCTCTTGCTTCAGCCTGCAGATATTCCATACAGAACTCGAAATTCCAGAATGAGAACCTTCTAGTCACATGCCTCACTATATCTACATCAAACAAATTCATACCTTTTCACGGTTGATCCGGTCATTTTCCGCAATAAGACGATTGAGCTCGGCATCTTCCTCCTCCTTCATTGCCTCCAGCCCTTTTCCTGCAGCTTCCGCTTGTTGCAGTTCTTGACGAAAGATCTGCAAACGCTGAATCTGAGTCGTGTCACAATGACAGTGTAGCACTACCAAGAATATTACTCGTTTATGAGGGTTTTGACCAGTTTAGTGAAAATGCCCTTGTATGAGGTGCCAAGCGCGAGCTTCGTGACATATACCGTTCTCGAATGAAATGAATATTCAAAGTAGGTTGCACAGCGGGACGCAATGCAAGCTTCATGTCTATTTTTCCCCATTTAGCTGAAATTATTCGAAGAGAGATTTATTCATTAAGAGTTCTCGCAAATCCTCTATTTGACTTACACGTCTCACGACCGATATGAGTATACTGCTCAAGCCACTGTCCAGGAAAGGTCACCAGGCCGTCCGGCCATTTGTAATGAGCTCTATACCCTTGCACTCGCCTCAAGACGCGGAGCTCGAAACTGCCTTCCATACCTGCTAAACGATCTTTTGAACAGAGCTATAAAGCAAAGAAGCGTAGCGGTGGTGCCCTTTCTTGTAGCTAAGAGGTTGTTAGGAAGTGCTCGCAGACTCTTCATACAGGCAACTAATGGAAAGTGTTGATAAATTGACGAATTTAGAAGCCTTTCTGCCTATTGACACTCAACAACAGGAAAGCAAGCTCCTCAGAAAACTGTTCCCACCACCTCTTGCCTGCGAGACCAGGGCACTACCACTGCGCTTTCTTGCTTTATAACTTCGTTCAAAAAACTGTTTAGCAGATAATGAAAGCAGTTTTGAGCTCAACGACTCGAAGCGAGTGCAAAGGTATACAGCTCATTACAAACAGCCGGACCGGCCTGGTGACCTTCCCTGGCGAGTGTGGCTTCCGCTGAAAAACAATTGAAAAGCAATGAGTAACAAAGCAAAGGAAAAGCAAAGAAGCGAGAAAATCCGAAGTATTGCTAAACATTGTATTCCCTCGCTTCACATTCAATTCATTCATTTAATCCATTTTCACTCATTAGCTGCATTTCCCGTGAAACGCACGTCTCGAGCAAAGTATAGGCATCGTGATTGCTTCATTTCCCATCATCGCTTGATTCATTAGAGGTTGTTTCAGTTAATCGGAAAACTGTTTTGAACCGAAGTAACACCTAACTCGCAATCAAAGTCATCAAATTTGAATCTGAAGCAACACCTCCAGCATAAGTTATGGCGAATAATCAATTTAGTGGGTGGGATAGAGTAGCCCACATATCATAAATGGTCGTGTCGCCACTAGGAAATGCGCGGCAATGGCGCTAGGGTCCTACGAAAGCAGCATTTGACGTCTTATCTCAGCATTAGGACGAGATACCTCGTGATACACCCATGATACGCGCGTGAATTACGGCATTGCGGCTAGTCCACATATGCGCGGGATAGTGGAGCCATAAAGCAAGCAAGTTCGTAAAATTCGCCTGGCCCGCCCCTTTAGTTATTTTATAGGGAATGGTTGTTGATCTTCATCGACGACACTCTTTGTTTCTTTTTTGCATTTTTATCCAACCGGGCAACCACAACTCCATTATCGACCGCTCTCAACCCACAAATTTGATCAGGGGTTTTGCTTTTTAACCCACAAATATGATCTGGGGTTTTGCTTTAAGTCAAATGCGTGATATATCATAGTAAAGACGGTCACTTCAGCATCTACGCTTTATTTAACAATACATTTAGAATAGATTTTCTCTGCAAAAGAAAAGAATGAAGTAAGAAAAACCTGAGAGAATACCTACCTCTTTCAAAGAGATGACGGCATTATTGTAAACATGACGTCGCCAGAGAAGTTCCTTCACATCTTCTGGTGATTGCCAAGGAACATGAACTACATGATAAAGCACCTAAGAGAAAAACAATATAAGAACTATTAATAAACGGGATGATCTCCTGCCAAAGACATATTCAAGCGGTTGACATTTTAGACCGCCTCATCAGTTTATCCACATAAGAATCAATTCGAGATGGCGCACGTTAACAAAATCAATGCCTATACCCAGCGGGTTACATTTAATACCTTAAACTTAACGAGCGGAAAAGGGCCTTCATGACAGCTCTCCCTTCTTAGCGCATGTCCAGATCGGTACTGAGCTCCGCCTCTCCCGATTGATGTCAAATCAACGCCGCTTCGGGCGTCTCCTAGGCCGGTTATCACGTTAAGGTCAAACTCAATTTTATGGGCGCCATCAACATTAGCATGAAGGATGTAATCGTACGATCTATTCGAACCAGGCTGCCCTCACGTGCCAGCTGACTACAGAGGACAGACTGCCGTCAAAAACGACTGTTGATCCGAGATACGTGTGATGTTGTACCCCGATAAGGGTTGAAACTTCTCCCTCTGAAACTTCACATGTGGTGGGGAGGAGTGCTCCAATGCCCGATCTAGAATATGACATTCGCTTTCAACGCTCCACTTCACGCCAATTTGGATACAAACTGCCTCACACTGGCGCCACAGTTCAAAGCGAACCTCAGACCTGTGATTATGGCCCTTTATAACCCTAGGCGATCTTTGTAACGAAATTTTTGCACTTCCTGGGGTTGTAATAGTGCAATGGTGCCCAATCATCAGATAATTCTAAGTAGCAAAAGAGTGACTCTCTCTGAAAGGTTCCCTATGAAGCTATAGCGACGACCTCTGCAGGAGGGAGGGGTCCTCGTGACAAAGCGCAGACAATCTAAGACTGCTCAACGGTGAAACAGCAACACTTTCTCGAGGTGAAATAGCGAAACCAAATTTTCTCACGAGGAATCTATTGAATAATCCCGCGTGAGCTCAAGCATTCCTCAGAAGTGATTAGCAATTTTATGAAAAACAGAATTTCAGCGGGGAAATATGTAGACACCTTTTTCGAAGGGGGTAATATGGGCGGCTTTCCTTGATTAGGGACACGTCGACCAAGATTCCTTGACTGGGCGTAAACACATAACGGAATCTCGGCTGCGAATACTCGACCGAGTGAACTGTGGCCCAACATCTGAAGTTAGGCGTTATCTATTTCTTTCAGCCTTGTTAATCTCAGGATAGCAGATGTATGAGAAGAATCAACTCGTTTGAGAAATAATGAAGAATGATTCGTAAACGGTTCATTACAAGATGAAAATAATCACCAACAACTTCTTATGAGAGCAACAGTCAAATAATAAAAACAAACATGCAGGATGCAACGTAACAACCGGAGTGAAGAAGAATGAAACAGTGCGCAACATTTATGTACAATTTAACAACTTGGGCAACAGACATACTTCCCAGGAAAAACATCATCCGTGGTAACAAAAAATCTTCAGTGAAGTTTCATATAGTAGCTTTCCCCATTTCGATTCTGCACGGGTGTTGCATGGTGCTCACCATCGACATCCTGGAAGGTGTGAATATTTTGAAGATTCCTTCATTTATTGCCCACAAGATATGGTTGAAAATCTGAGAAGCGCTGCTGAGCACTGGTGTGGCTGTCTTAGGGGGTACAGGTGCTGACTCTGAAAACTCAGACAATCACATAGCTCCACGGTCTCGTGGCAGCCTCGGATGCTACTAATTAGTACACTTCATCTGGATGGGGGTGTCTGCGGACATGTTGAGAAGCAGACCACAGATTAATTGTTGCAAGGCCAGTTTCAGCCGGTTTTTTTGCTGTTTTTCGGTACTGTTTTGCATCAGTAAGCTTCCTTGAAGAAGGGTAAGTTTGCCGGAGTGAAAACAACATTGTTGTTTGTGAATATAGAGGAACTGTTCGCTTGGCTAGTCTGCAGACAACCTGAAACCCTAAAAAACTGAGTTCACTTTCTGTGCTGAAATGTGTAGACGACATTCCAATACGCATTTGTTCTGAACCCCAAATGACACAGTGAAATGGGTGGAATAGCACTATCGTGAAAAGAAAAAAGTAGACCTCATCGTAAATCAAAGAATGTCAGACAAAAATTGGAAAAAAAATTACCGTATGATGGACGAACCATTCGTACCACACGCCGCTGTCGTCAACTTTCCGCTCTATGTTAAGGGTGACCTGAATGAAGAAATATTTGCCGAGGTATCCGCCATGAGATTTAATTAGGCTCGTCGACAACATTTTTTATAATTGAAAGAGTCGGATTCAAAATAACTGGAAAGATTGATACCTTTTCTGCTGGCAGAACTCGATACAGTTCTCTAAGAGGTATAAGAGCTGGAAACCAGCTGATCATGTCGTCCGAATAGGTTGATGGCACAATAGACAATGTTATATCCTTGTACAAGTTCATGTGAAAGTAACCAGCGAATCCCATCAACTAAAAATAAGTTCAGATGATTTATGTAAATAAAGGCAGCACATAAGTATTTGTAATATTTTTGTTAGAATAGACCCTTTTGTGGCAATCTCAAAAAAGCCGCCGGAATGCTCGCCGAGTTCATGGCTCAACCCCAAGATTCTTTTGGACATGACTTTCAGAACAGTACGATTAGCTCACGCTTCGTTCCGCAATCTCACGAACTAGCGAGCATTACTGTTTCGCTACGCTCATAACGGTAAAATGAAATTACCTAATATGTAAGTCGAGCCGTTCGCTAGCTAACAGCGATTAGATGACCGTTTCTACATCAACGACCTTGGTCATGACTCAATTCCCTTCCCACAGAGGTAGCGCGATAAACTGATGCCGACGAAAGATGAAAGGTAGGGTGCTAACTGGTGCAGCGGTAAAAAAAAAACTAACAAGGAACTAACTAAGAAAGCTGACAAGGTAGGTCTTTCAGGACATGAAGCGCTTTTCCAAAATGGTTCCCTGCATTTTGTAAAGGCTTACGCGTGGAAGACAGAACCATGGTCCGTTTTTCCTGAACGCCTCTAGGAAAGTAGTGGTGAAGAGATGGTCCAAAGTTCGATCCTCGGTGATGACTAATTTTTGCAAATCAGGTTGACGCCTTTGGGTAGCCGCCAAATGAGGCTAGCAACGAAAATGGATGTCACCCTCGTGATTTGACGGCAGTTTGGGGGAACAAACATAAATTGCAAAAATTTGTCACCACGGAGGATTGAACTTCAGACTATTTCTCCACACTGTTTTGACGTCCTTAGGAGCGTTCAGGAAAAAAGGACCATGGTTTTGTGGTCCTCGCATGAGCATCTACAACATGCAAAAAACTATTCCGAATAAGGGCTAAATGAAAGAAAGACCCGCTTTGGAAGAGGAACGGTCACAAACCCAAGAGACAGAACCTTCATTTTGCCAATTGATTTCAGAGCGGGCGAGTTCACCGTTAGCGTAGGTGATTGGTTGATTTAGAAAATACTCTGCCGGGCACTATCGCAAGATAAGGGGGTATTGCGGAGGTGACGCACTAAAAACCACGTCAAACAACTCGTATTTGCTGCAAACAGGTCTATAAAACAAAAAGGAGATTAGGCGGGAAAGAAGGGCTTCAAGGTGTGCAGCAAGTTCTATTTTCCCGGAGATCCTGTCTCCATCCCATGCTTGGTTCCAGCGGAAGTCCCCGCATATTGCGATGACGCCCATTGCTGTTACCTTCTTTGCTCTGAAGGCTCCACCTGTCGCCTACTTGTACACCCTTTTTTCCACGAACATAGTACCATTCATCACAACTTTCGTTTTCAAATGACAACAGGAATAAAAAAAATTACATCAGCTGGCCGATCCATCTCAAACGATATATTGGCCGATCGCTCATTTGACAAGTTGTCGAAGTTGGGATGAATGAAGGTGAACACCGGTTTCGGATCAGCAAGAGCGCAATATTGTCGCAAAAACGCTACATATATCTGGTCCATGTTCGCTACATGTTCACCTTGCCTAGAAATCAATGAACGATACTTTACAGATAAAAATATAGTAAATAGGCTCAAACTGACGGATAGTTTTGTCGATAACTGCCATCAAACTGGAGTTCAGGTCCTATTCGACCGTGCCCGGGAAATCCACGATTCCAGTAACTAGCTCCACAGAGCCTAATTTGTTGATGCATATAAAGAGACATTATCGGTGCTGAAATTCAAAAATGGAATGCGTTCAGTAAGCGCTAGGCGATAGTAGAAGGTCCATGGGTCCTTACCAACATAGCTCGTGTATTTCTGAGGTATGCTAATTGTCGATGGTTTCAACAATGGTGTAATACCGTCCAAGCATTCCGGACTCAGCTCATTGTCTCCAAAAGAACCAAGCAACTCAGAAACAATGATATCTGGCTTGGAATATCCATTTTCCGCTGCAATTGCTGGCACATCTCGCATATCCGCTTCTATGATAACACATCGACTTCTCCATCTGAAAAACAACAGACGATGCCTTTATAGCTTTCTAACTCATCCACCACTACCTCCTTCTTCAACCATGAAAGCTAGGAACTTTAATTTGGATCGGATTTGAGAACATATAACGTATCAGTATGGCACTAGATGTTATCGCGCGCACACTAGTCCCATGTGAAACAAGCCGACCGGAACTCGATTTAGCTTTGTTCAAGTCGATGCATGTCTTTAGATAGTTAGCACTTTGTTTCTCCTCACTGCCAGCATCTAACCAGCATAATTGAGCTATTTTGTATGAGAATGTGTCTGGTTTTTAGTCTACATTGACACACTCCTTCGGTTTGCGTCTTCCTTGTATGTAGAAAATCGTGAAGAAGAAGCCATACAAGTTACGAACCAGTAATAATCTACATTATTGGATTACCCGGCCGGCTCCGGATGCTATCAGGCGCCTCAGGCGGGTTCCATCGACATAACAGAACTGTGAGTTGTTTTTGATTGTTAATTGCTGATTTTGGCACCAGTTCGATTCGCGAAAACTTCACAATATTGCTGGTTTATGAACAAAGCTTCCGTCCCAGGCGAGACTCGAACCCGCCCCTCTCGCTTACCGGGCAAGTGCGCTCCAACATGAAAAGCTGAGCAAGGGTGCTCCGTTAGCGTAACTTGCAGCGACTTGCCCGGTAAGCGAAGGGTGCGGGTTCGATTCTCGCCTTGGACAAAAGCTTTGTCCATAACCCAGCATTCCTGTGAGAGCTGTGAGTTATTTATAGTAAAGACTACACGGTCGGAGGAGATATCGTGGGCGGCATTCCACTCGTTTCAACTATGCCCACCTTATAAAACTCAGACACTTTTACAGTATTTCAACTATTTCATATTTATGCAGTGAGTGCCTGAGGAACGATTCGCGATAGGGACCGCTAATCTAACCCACCGGACTGATGTAAGCTTTTCCCATTGTTCTCTACTTGTGGGACTCACCTTATGATTAGCCAACAATGCTCCGTCCAAGCGTGGATGACGCATAATTGGGTAAAAACTTCTGAAGCTACGTGTAAAGTTTCTTGCACGGGACACCAAAGGCAGGACGGTTCGAACGATTAGTGGAAAACGGATAGTCAATATGGAAGACAATTTGGCATGGATTGGAAGTTAATACAAGGTGCGTGAAATCTACCGTAATACACGAAAGAGTTTCAATCTGACGAATACCTCACGAGATTAAATCCAGACTGTCAACAACTGTTAGGCTGGTGTCAGAGTCCGCGATCCGTCGCAGGTTTCGCTGATTCTGCTGCGAATTCTGCTTGACAGAGATGATTGAAAGACGACTGTTCGTGATTCTACTTGTTTCATGTTCAATATCTATTGGTTCATTGAAATGTTTATGATTCATTCCTACTTTTGTCATGGAATCACGAGCAGTGTCATGCAGCCTTCACTATCAAGCAAAAGTGTTGGGCACTTGGATTTCGTGACCCGTCGCGTGAATCGCGCAAATCAGCGACACCTGCGATGGATCGCGGAGTCTGACACCAGCTAAGGGCGATGTCAGACTTT